>WNWK01014857.1:5000-49830 GCA_009830355.1 Cherax destructor
GGTCCCTTCTACCTCGATCTCTTGCTACCTCCACCCTGCACTACCCAACGTCATCTTGCACTCCATACCCTACTAATCGTCCATCTCCCTCTTACAACTCACTCTCCCTGCATCCTACAATAACCTGCAGCGCTGTATAACCCCTGTGGTTTAGCGCTTCTATTTGATTATAATAATAATAATAATAATGTGTCCCAGATAAGGATTTTGAAGGGTTTGAAGCTAACCCTGAGGAGCCTATGGAAGTTGTGGAAAATATTGTGGAATTGGGGACTTCCATGGAGTTGGATGTGAATGGAGAGGATGTGGAAGAGTTGGTGGAGGACCACAATGAAGATCTAACCACTGAAGAGCTGCAAGAGCTTGAGCTGCAACAACAACAAAACAGATCTGAGGAAATTGCTTCAGTGGAGGAAGAGAGATGTAAGGTGCCTTCTTCAGAGATTAAGGAGATTTGTGCAATGTGGAGTAGGGTGCAATCATTTGTGGAGGAACATCACCCTGACAAAGATGTTGGAATCCGTCTCATCAACATGTTCAATGACAATCTGTTTTCCCATTTTAGGGACATTTTAAAGAGACGCCAGACACAGAGCTCTCTGGAGAGATATTTAGTGCCACAGGTGTGCAGTGACTCTCAAGCTGGTCCTAGTGGGATTAAAAGACAAAGAAGGGAAGTGACCCCAGATGAGGACTTGGTACCTAGAGTCCTTATGGAGGGGGATTCCCCTTCCAAAAATTAGGGACCTTACCCTCTCCCCTCCTATCTCTCTTCCATCCAGCAACATCAGTCTTCAGTAAGGGTAAGTGCCACATTCATTTCATTCATTTGTGCATGTAAATCTATCTTTAAGGCCCCCAAAATTTTTTTCCAAACTTCTGGGTTTCTGGAATGGATTAATTGAATTTCCATTATTTCTTATGGGGAAAATGGTTTCAGTTTTCGTGTGTTTCAGTTTTAGTGCCTCCCTCTGGAACGGATTAAACACGAAAACCGAGGGACCACTGTATTGGAGGCATGGTGTGATTTGTTTACTCTTGAACATCGTCAAAAATCGAACATTTTTGCTACTTTGAGCTCAATTTCAAGGTACTTGTCATTGTCATACCAATCAAAATCATCTCTATTTCTGTAATATATCTTCCATTCTATCAAATGAGACCAAGAAAACGAGAATACATCAATAAATACCATATGAAAATCGACTGCAAAGTCGCTGTTTTAATCGAAAAAAACGGTCAGTATTTTTTCTCTAATTATGCAGTGTGTACTGCAGGATTTTTTTTATACTGCGCACACTGACCACACAGACCCATTCTTTCATATGTATGCCTACCAGACGTTTTCTGCTTAAATTGAGGCCGCTAGAATTTGGGCGTACTAGTACGGCACCAACCCCTGCTCGTAAAACGTACTAGTACGGCACCGACCCCGAAAGGGTTAATGGAAAACTTACGGAATTATGTTCTAACGAAGTTAGCGGACTCGGCGATATTTACGCATCGGCAATTTCACCCACTTTTGATCCTTATTTTGATCCAATTCCATTGGTCCACTCAACGAAACTCATAAGCTATTTCGCTAAAACTCCTTTTATTCTATCGACTGAGAACAAGAAACCACCCATTTACCTATTTTAACTACCCAATAAGTGATCAGAAATTACTAATTTGGCCAATTTCACACAAAATTCAAGAAAGGCCAATTTCAAAATAGGGTCCAGAATAAATAATGTACAGTGGACCCCAGAGTTTCGTAAAAACTTCGCTCCTGAAGTCTGCTCAAGCGCCATTACCAAACGAATTTACTCCCTTAAGAAAAAATGTCACGTAGGTTAGTCTATTTCAGACCCCCAAAAATACACTTCCACAAGCACTGACAATATTATACTTACATAATTGTACGATTTCCGGGGTTTACGAAACTCGGGGGTCCACTGTACAGTGGTACCTCTACTTACGAGCAGCTCCCAACTCGAACAATTAAGTAAGTGTATTTTTGTAGGTGCTTTTGTCAGTGCATTTTTGGGGGTCTGAAATGGATTAATCTAATTTTCATTATTTCTTATGGGAAAAAATTCCTTCGGTATCGCCACTTGAATAGCCGTCTGAAACGAATTAAGCTCGTAACTCGAGGTATCACTGTACAGACATTCCTGACACTAAAATAACATTTTCTCTGTTCAATAGTCACATCTCCAGGGCCTTCTTATATTACGCTTGCTTTTCATTTAGAATTTTTATTCATATAAAAAAATAGAAGATTTACTATTATTCAGACTATTGCATAATGGTAATAATTGTATAAATAATGTCAGTGCAATCGTGAGTGCATATTAGACCGGCCAGTGCATTGAATACGTGATGTGTTTTGTTTACTCTTGAACATTGGCAAAAATCAAACATTTCTGCAGCTCAATTTCAAGCTAATCTTAGTCTGTAAACCATTCAAAATCATCTCTATTTCTGTAATATATCTTCCATTCTATCAAATGAGACAAAGAAACCGAGAATACAACCATAAAAAACATACGAAAATACACCGCAAAGTCACTGTTTTACACCAAAAACATGTTTGCAGTTCTTTTTAATCTCATTATGCACTGTGTGCTGCAGGATTTTTTTATACTGTGCACACTGACCACGCAGACTGATTCTCTCATATGTAGGCCTACCAGCTTTCTCCCGCAAGATTGGAAGCAGCTAGAATTTTGGTGTAGTATTACGGGACAGACCCCAAAAGGGTTAAATCCCATCATCTCATACAGAATATGCAACTGCAATACACTGGAACCTCGGATGTCGAATTTAATTCACTCCAGATGTCGATTCGACAACCAAAATGGACGATAACCAAAGCAATTTTTTCTATGAAGAATAATGTAAATAGAATTATCTATTCCAGACCCCAAATGACAATATAATAATTTATTAACCCTTAAACTGTCCAAACATAGATCTACGTTCACGAGCGTAGCACTCCGAACATAGATCTGTTTTTTTTTTTTTTACATTTGAAAGCATGTAAAAAAAAATAGATCTACGTTCGGAGCGCTACGCACGAATACGTAGATCTATGTTTGGACAGTTTAAGGGTTAAAAATGTACTAACTACTACATAAAACTAAAAATTAATACTAAAAGAAACTTTAACTGAAATACTGTACAGTAAATGAAAATTTAACTGCCTCTTACCTGTCAAAGGAGAGCTAATGGAATACTGGAAGCAGGAGGTGGAGGACAGTCACCTCTTAAAATGTCAGGCAACTGTTCTGGTATTGTTTCTCTTTCTCTCTTTTTCACCACTAACACCTTGTTCCAACTCTCTGGTTATATGTCTAAATTGAAACAATGTCCAAATTCAGACATTACACTGTCATTGTACATGTTAGAGAGATGGATGGCCACTGCTTTGTCTGGATGGTATTTTTCAGCAAGCTCCTGCACTTCACACCATTTATCACACATTTCCTTGACAAGTGCAATGGCCACATCATCCTTTCCCTCCTCTTCCTCTGATGACAGCTCCTCCGCTGCAATCTGTCGCTGCTGCTTCTGAAGGTCTACAAGTTCTGTGGTGAGTTCAGTTCTGTGCTCCTCCACATCATCTTCAGTCACCTCTAGGCCCAAGGTCTTCCCAGGGACACAATATCCTTTACCGGCTCAGGCTCATCTTCAAAGCCTTCAAAATCCTTGGCTGCCACAAAGTTAGGCCACAATTTCTTCTATGCTGACTGCATGGTCCTGGAAGACACATTCCCCCAGGCTTTATATATAAGCCTCAAGCAGGTGAGGATACTGAAATGGTCCTTCCAGAAACTCCCTGAGGGTTAAATTTGTTTCTGAAGTGATTTCAGAGCACCTTTCAAAAAGTGCTTTGGTGTAGAGTTTCCTTAAGTTAAAAATGACCTGCTGGTCCATGAGCTGGATGAGACTAGTGGCGTCAGGAGGCAAGAACTTCAGTTATAAAACTGAACTCCAGCAACTCATTTTCCAAGCTTGGAGGGTGACCAGGAGCATTATCCATAAGTAAAAGGGCCCTGAGTGGCAATTTTTTAATGAGGTACTTTTTGACAGTGGGAGCAAAGACCTCATGAATCCACTCAATAAAAAATTGTCTTGTTACCCAAGCTTTCATGTTGGCCCTACACATTACAGCCAATTTGTTTTTCGTGACATTGCTCTTCTTAAAAACTCGTGGATTTTCGGAAAGATAAACAAGTAAAGGGCATCAATTTCAAATCCCCCATGTTGTCGACTCATTGTCCAGTGTGCATTCTGTGAGCACATGACTGGAGCTGTTCATGCTGTCGGTCAACAACCAAGAGAATGTACAAACACCAGGACATTTTTTTCTTGAATTCCTCGTTCGAAAATCGATTTGTTTGACAAGTAATGCAGTCAACAACTGAGGTTCCAATAGTAATGCAAGTTGATTCTGTTTAAAGACTGCATTACTTTTGTCATGATTTTTTCTTTTTGTGTGGCAGTTTCTAATATAGCTAGTCAATATATTAAAATTAGATTTTGAGAAACAGATAAATTAGTGTATATAAATATATGTTCCAATAAATTCTATAATAAGCAGATCTATCACCAAAGCTTGATTACATCTAAGTACCCTGCATAATTTGATTAAGTACTTTACATTCTAAAACATTAATCAAATAAATTTCATTATTCATATAGAAAATAAATAAACAAAATGCATACTTAATATAATATTAATACAGTATACCTGTAATTACTATCCTTTTGATTAATATATGAAAAGAAGTTTGAGATGAAATGGAAAAACAGAACTAAGTATTTTAGTAACACTGAAATTATGGCCTATGGGGAGACCTTATCACTTCCCCCCCCACCCCAGTAGTTATTATTATCTTTTTCCCACCTTCATTACCTTTCACTCATGTCTCCATTTTCTTCATCAATGCCAGACAATTTTATACAATAACACTGTTCATTACCCATAAATCATCCTATCTTGCCATGTCATCTAGTAGGGTTTTGTTTAAATTTTATTTACTCACATCAAACCCTCTTACTGTATATCTTAAATATCCTTAATGGACCACTATCACTACTGTTTGAGATACCAAAACATAATACAATAACACTACAGCATCCTTTCACCATGATCACCACCTAGTTACTGCAAAACATTCCTGGTGGGGCACAAAACACATGCACAGTAGATTTTTACTAAATACAAATTTGGCACATTAGTCAAGATGTTCACTCAATATAAATTATAAATCTCACTTAAATTAGGCCCTCAGACATTAATTTGCTAATCTATGTCATATCCAGTTCCCCGGGAGGCCATAGATCTATGTGATAAACAGTTAAAGGGTAAAAATAAATATTTAAAGACAATATGATATTTAAGACTCCCACTTTCATTTTCAAATTAGTATGAAATGGACATCATAATTGCAGCAGTACATAATGTAACAAAAAGTCTCTGTCAAACAACACAACTAATAGTTATTAATTATGTATATGAATTTCCATGAAAATGAACCAAACAAATTTTTCTTAATTCATGTAAAAGCAATCTACAGCATTATTAACCTATAGAAACTAGAGAGAGAGACTGACTTTTTTTTTTTTATAAATTTTTATGCATATAACACAAGTAGTGACACCTGTGCTCCTTGGACATGTTCCACTATTTTTCTATTTTTTTTTTTTGTCTAATAATAAACTATCTTGTAGCACAAATCATTCATCACAAGCTGCAACTCATTTCATATTTTACTATTACAATGTCATTTAGTTGAAAATCTTTGGTGGTTTAACATAATTATATAATTACACTATAAATTTTTATTATTATTGAGGCCTGAGACCAAATATCACTTTTCATCATCGTTAAAAGCTTCAACGAGTTATTTTACACACCTCTGCCTCTGACCAAGTGAACCATATGGTAACCTCATTTTATCTTTCCAGTAGGAATTCTTTGAACCCAAATAATGAAATATCCAAAAATCTCTTTACTTATTTTGTTCTCTTACTTAACAAAAAACTAGAATGGTATTAAGATACAAAGGCATAATAAATGAGAAGTGTGTTAAAGGGGGATCAACTACAGCTGTATACAGTATAGTGTATCTTAATAACAAATTTGCCATATTCTTCCTGCTTTATAGTGATATGTGATAACCTTAAATACAAAATTTTATTCTGATCCAAACTAATGTTGGATATTATTATTTTGTTCAATTCTTTTGATTTAAATCAAAAGTCAACTATAATAACTACTGAACATTTTTTTTGCATGAAACACAAATGTACCTTGCTCAGCTCAGCCATTTTTCTATAATAAAGGGTAAAGCTAGCTCTTGTGTCCCTAACAGTACGTAACATAATCAGAAAAAGATATATGTGCAGGTCCTCAACACTCATTGGAAGAATGAATTTCATAATTTATCTTTCACAGTTACTTATTTGTTTTGAAATAGTTGAACAAAATTAATTGTAGCAAATGTACATAGGTAAGCTCATTCATACATACGAAAAGAAGAGTGTTATGAAGCCATTAAATTAGTAACGAGAGTTTTTCATTTTGATCCAGTACTGCACGACCAGTCTTATTTTGAAAGAATTTCTGACTCTACTTCATATTAATCACTAGTTTATGGCTGTACTTGGTGCAAATCATCAGTGTACAAGTATATGAAGCTATATTATGTACAGTGGACCCCCGAGTTTCGGTCACCTCGGAAATCGAACAATTATGTAAGTTTAATATTGTAAGTGCTTTTGTATGTGTATTTTTGGGGGTCTGAAAGGACTAATCTAATTTACATTTTTCCTTAAGGGAACAAATTTGTTCAGTAATGGCACTTGAACAGCCTTCTGGAATGAATTATGACCGAAACTCGGGGGTCCACTGTACTTGTGTTTTCCACTTTCACGTACTGTACAGTGCAGTATTGTCACTACATAACACAACTTCATATACTTGTAATGATGATTTGCACAGTGATAATACTGCACTGTACAGTACATGGAAATGGAAAACACAAGAATTTTGATTCCCGTTTGCATTAATAAATTATTAGGTTAACAAGGGATTCAGGGATACGGTACCAACAAATTTAAAGAAATTTTCATACTTTGTAATACGTATATGCTACAAAGAACAAAACCTTGAATTTTAAATCATATTCTTTATCACAGTAATGATTTTTTGTTTCAAAATGCTATATCTTCATAATCCTAGCATATTTAAACATGAAATATATCCAAAATCCATACATTTAGATGTTCAATATTTCTAACTAAAATGTTCATCACATGTTTAATAGGAAAGAATGGATTTCATAGATTACCATTTATGTCTAATTATGCAGAAATGAGTGACACACAAAATAAGACCTTAATCACATTTTCCATAGTTTTTGATACTGTATAGATTTTCCCAGGAGATGGAGACAACCCCAATAGATAAGTGAAACACAATAATTCAGGGATTGATAATATATAAAACTATCTCATTTAGACTGGTCATAAAAATAGTGAGCAGTGGTAAATGACTTACAAGTTTAATATTTGTGAAAATTAACATCAATTACAGTTATTGCAACATGTAAAGCCAGTAGGGACTGAAAACATCTACAGTGAATAAACACACAAAACAATGAAACTTATTCTGAAGATCCCATCCTCCCAAAAAAAAAAAAAAAAAAAAAAAAAAAAAAAACATTAACTGAACCAGTGATGTTCAAATCATAAAACTGAGAAATAAGAATTGTGTCAGAAATATATAGCTAATACAATTAATATGCATTACCTGTATGGAATTTGCATCACAAATACAGAGGCTGACAAACTAGATTTTTACACCAAAAGCCACATCACTGCAAATTTATCTGACAATGTTCAAATTGATGTAAAGAAAGTTTACAAAATACACACCTTAAGAATTTTCTCTATATTATTATAACACTACCATTGTTTAACATGACATGTTGTCACTTAACTAACTTTTGAAACTAATATTCAGTATACCCACATAACAAAGGTGCAGGCATGCCATTAGTTCATAAAATTCTTGATTATGTATTTGCTAAGGCATATCCTTACTATGAAAATATAGCAAATAATGAACTTAAGGACCACAGACAATCATGAAAAAACTGCTGCCAAGTCTCGGAAAAAATTACAAATACGTGTACTGTATTCTACTTGCAGCCTTCATAAAAATCAGAGAATATATGGCAATTTTGCAGGATCTGAGAGAGCACATCCTAACACATAAAGAAAGCCTAGATAGGCATTGAGTTTAGCAGTCCTCTTTGGTATTGGCCCTTTACTTACTGTTCTAAAATGCCTCTCTAGTCTGAATGCCTCAGGAATTGTAATAAGAGGCAGAAAAAGCATAGCAGAATACTTCATGCCCCACACAGCAAACATTGTATAAGGGGCAAAAAGAAATACAGCATACAAAACTTCTGAGGCTGTTGAGCCAATAATAATAGCTAGTGTAACAATCCCGGCTCGACTGTCACATTCTAAATCTCGAGTATTATTTGAATGAAGGATTGCCTCAGTATTTAAGGCAAGGGGAACAGCATACAAAATGGTTGCCCACTGAACATGTCCTGCTTGAACCATATATGAAAAAAGAACTGTCATGGGACCAAAGAAAATGAGAATCATAACATCACCCAAAGCAATATATTTGAAGCCTATTCCACCAGTGTATAAAAATGAACTAGACAGTCCTCCAAAGTACACCAGGGCTAAGTGTTCTAGGCGGGCATTTGTTACCATAGTCAAAATAACAAATCCAGCGCACCCAACAGAATACAAAATGACGCCAAGTGTTACAATTTCATCTTTGGAAAGCAGCTGGTCCACTAAGGTCCGATCATCACTCTTTTTACTGTCAATTCCTTTTACATAATCAAAGTAAGTGTTGACAACATTACCAGCAGCATGTACCGACAAAGCTGTAAGTGCTGTTGTAATGAGTGCAACAATATTAAATTCGCCAGTAGCCTTATGAGCTAGAGTACACCCCAAAAGTACTGGCATTAAGGAGGCACTGAAGGACCATGGTCGAAGAGCAAGTACATATGCTGAGATCTTCATCAGAGGGGAGCCCCGACACTTCTCAGTGTGTGCTGCACTGTTGCCATTCATCATTGTTAAAGTCTAGCAGGCTGAAAGTGAGATAAAAGGTTTACAGATATGATATATAAACAAACACTTTATAATAATGTACAGTACAGTATATACAGCCTCTCCTCGTTTAACGATGGAGTTGCAGTCCTAAGACCACATTGGTAATCAAATTCGTCACTAAGCAAGAAGCATACTATAATGATAGTGGGTTTGTGTCAGCCATCTTTGATTTTGTTTTAATGTCACATTCGAACCATTTATAAAATTTTTAGCATACTGTATTTTTAAATGTTTATACAGTAGTGTACTGTATACTGCAATAAACAGAATTGAGGAAATCAGCTCTAATATACATTATTTAGGTATGCATACTGGTCAGACAGCCCGCCGTAAGTCCGAGTCATCAGTAAATGACTATGTCGCTAAGTGAGGAGAGGCTGTATTAAAAAATAATAAAATTTAACAAATTTATCTGTAATAATTAAATAAATTTATTAGAGAATTGAATGATAATATATTAAAGGAGCCAAAACATGTAACAACTTAATACAGTAGGACCCCCATATCTGTGGGGGATACGTTCCAAGGACCTGCCGTGAATACCATGGAAAGCCCCTTAGTTATGCAGAGCATTTCGGGCAGATTTTGTCTGCTACAGTGGAACCCCGGATTTCATACCAGCCATACCAGCTGTTATCCAACTGGCTGGCTGGATAACAGCAATCCCTATAAGTCCTATGCATACCTATAATAAGTTTCATTCATAAATTATGCACAATAAGTGAAGAATTATCACTTTTCACTGATAGGAAGCACTTCACGGCTTCTCTTAGGCTTTGAAGAACTGCCAGCTTCTCTACTTTCGTGCTTTGGGGCCATTATTATGCAAAATTAAGAGGTATTTTGGGGCCACAGTAGACTGTGGCTAACTGAAACTGGACATGTAGAGAGGATGGAACGAAATAGAATGACTTGGAGTGAATAAATCTGTAGTGGAGGGAAGGAGGGGTAGGGGTCGGCCTAAGAAAGGTTGGAGGGAGGTTTTGTGTGCAAGGGGCTTGGACTTTCAGCAAGTATACATGAGCATGTTAGATAGGAGCAAATGGAAACAAATGATTTTTAGGACTTGACATGATGTTGGAGTGTGAGAAAGGTAACATTTTTGAAGGGATTCAGGGAAACCGGCAGGCCGGACTTGAGTCCTGGAGATGGGAAGTACACTGAAGGAGGGGTGTTAATGTTACAGTTTTATAACTGTAGTGCAAGTGCGCCTCTGGCAAGACAGTGATGGGGTGAATGATGTTGAAAGTTTTTCTTTTTTGGGCCACCCTGCCTTGGTGGGAAACTGCCGATGTGTTAATAAAAAATACTGAAACCATGGATATCGAATCAGTGGATATGGGGATTCTACTGTAATAGAATATTCACTAACATTTGGAGTATGGAGGAGGTGAATGTATTCATATATTTAAGAGTGGACATGTCATCGGATGGGTCTATGAAAGATGAGGTGAATCATAGAATTGATGAGGGGAAAAAGGCGAGTGGTGCACTGAGGAGTCTTTGGAGACAAAGAACTTTGTCCGTGGAAGCAAAGAGGGGAATGTATGAGAGTACAGCAGGGCCCCACTTTACGGCATTCCGCTAATATGGAGATTTCAAATTATGACCAAATCTCACTATACAACTCCCCGTCTTTCTAATATGGTGCGCCCCACCTGGTTTGTTTACATTCTCTGTGAGCACATCTCTCTATTATGTCTGGAAACTTTCCAAAATTTCAAGTGTTTTAACTCTTAACCCTTTCAGGGTCGAGACCCTCGATTCTTAACTCTCTCTCAGGGTCAAGAAATTTTCAAAAAAAACAAAAAAAATTCTTATGAAATAATTTTTTTTTATAAATTTAATAGGTTAAAAAAAATTTTTTTGCGATCAATAGTTACCGAGATATAGAGGCTTGAAGTTGACAGAAAGTGAACCGCTTATGGCAACATCACCGACTGCCGGTCACCAGGTAATAGTTTTTTTTTTCTACTTTTTTCTTTTATTTTTTAACATTTTATTTTTTTCAAGTAACTTTTATGGCCTGTGAAGCCAATATAAGCCATATTTTATATATATACACTCCTTGTATACTACACAATAACTGCTGGCTGGCTGGCTGACCAACTAGCTGGCTGGCTAGCTGACCAGCTGACTGGCTGACCAGCTGACTGGCTGGCTGACCAGCTGGCTGTGTGTCTCACAGGAAACACACAAATGCAATTATACATAGTGTAAATTACCTAGGATACACGGGAGAATATAATAATAATAATTATAATAATAATAATAATAATAATAATAATTATAATAATAATATTATAATAATAATAATTATAATAATTATAATAATAATAATTATAATAATTATAATAATAATTATAATAATTATTATAATAATAATAATTATAATAATAATAATAATAATAATAATACTTGAAGCATGGTGTAAGATGTGTGTGTCACAGTCTTATCAGTAAACTAATGACAGCAGTGACATTTGATGAGGGGTGAGGGTCCTCTTATCTTATATTATCACTCCACTAATTAGAGTGATGGCATTTGATGAGGGTACACTGCCTTCGTTTTATTTGTTTTCACTGTTTTATCTGTCTCTTTGTCTCTCTCTATCTGTTTGCCTCTCTGTCTCTCTCTGTCTATCTGTTTGTCTCTCTGTCTATCTGTTTGTCTATCTGTCTATCTGTTTGTCTATCTGTCTCTCTCTGTCTCAGAGAGAGTCACTGCTTCACATCTGAGTCCTGATACATATTTGCCAGTCTGGATTTTTTGGGTTATCCTACGTAATTTACACTATGTATAATTGTATTTATGTGTACCTGTGGGACAGACAACCAGCCCCAGCCAGCCAGCCCACCAGCCCCAGCCAGCCAGCCCCAGCTAGCCAGCCCCAGCCAGCCACAGCCAGCCACAGCCAGCCACAGCCAGCCAGCCCACCAGCCCCAGCCAGCCAGCCTGCCAGTCACAGCCAGCCACAGCCAGCCCCAGCCAGCCACCCCAGCTAGCTAGCCCCAGCCAGCCAGCCCCAGCCAGCCAATGTTGTTTACACAAACCCCACTGCCTTACCCACCACTCACACTGCCGGAGTGAGGTATTACTTACCACATGGCTTGGTGACAAAGGGGCACTGAATTACCACTCCCACAATGCAATGCGATTTTTTTCCTACTGCGCACACTTACCACATAGACCCATTCTATCACATGCAGGCCTACCAGCTCTCTCCCCTCGATTTGAAGCCAGTAGAATTTATGCGTCCTAGTACGTCAAACACCCTGGTGCGTAAGACGTACTAGTACAGTGGACCCCCGGTTTACGTTATGCTCCAAACTCGAACAATTATGTAAGTGTATTTTTTTGGATCTAAAAGGACTAATCTAATTTACATTATTCCTTATGGGAAAAAATTTGTTAGGTAACAGCACTTGAACAGCATTCTCAAACGAAATAAGGACGTAATCCGGGGGTCCACTGTACGTCAAAAACCCTGAAAGGGTTAACCCTTTCAGGGTCCACAGGCCCTCTCCGAAGTCCAAGCATTTAAAAAAAAAATTATTTTTTTCTTATGAAATGATAGATTTTTTTTCTAAATCTAATAGGCTAAAAAAATACATTTTTGTGATCAATACTTACCGAGATATAGAGGATTGAAGTTGATCAAAATTGAACCGCTTATGGCAACATCGCCAACTGCCTGTCACCCGGTAATAGTTTATTTTTTTTATACTTTTTTCTTTCATTTTTTAACATTTTATTTTGTCAAGTAACTTTTATGTCCTGTGAGACCAATATAAACCATATTTTGTATATATACACTCCTTGTATACTACACAATAACTGCTGGCTGGCTGACCAGCTGGCTGGCTGGTTTGCTGACCAGCTGGCTGGCTGGCTGGCTGGCTGGATGGATGGAGGCCAGCCGACTGGCTGGCTTGCTGGCTGGCTGGCTAGCTGACCAGTTGTCTGGCTGGCTGGCTAGCTAGCTGACCAGTTGTCTGGCTGGCTGGCTAGCTAGCTGACCAGTTGGCTGGCTGGCTGGCTAGCTGACCAGTTGGCTGGCTGGCTGGCTAGCTGACCAGCTGGCTGGCTGGCTGGCCGGCTAGCTGAACAGCTGGCTGGATGGAAGGCCAGCTGGCTGGCTGGCTGACCAGCTAGCTGGCTGGCATGCTGGCTGGCATGCTGGCTGACCAGCTGGCTGGCTGGCTACCTGACCAGCTGGCTGGCTGAACAGCTGGTTGCATGGATGGCCAGCCGGCTGGCTTGCTGGCTGACCAGCTAGCCGGCTGGCTGACAGACTGACTGACTGACTGTCATGGGAGAATATAAAAATAATAATAATAATAATAATAAAATAATAATAATTATTATTATTATTGAAGCATGGTGTAAGAGTGTGTCAGTCTTATCACTAATCTAATTACAGCAGTGACATTGATGAGAGGTGAGGGTCCTCTTATTTTATTATTGCTAAACTAATCAGTGTTGACATTTGATGAGGGTACATTCGCCTGCCTGCCTGCCAGCCAGCCAGGGGTGACGGGTTAGCCTCGTTTGATCACCAAACTAATGAGAGTGATGAAATTTGACAAATGAGGGTACACTGCCTTCACTTTATTTGTTTTCACTGTTTTATCTGCCTGTCTGCTTGTCTCTCTTTCTGTCTCAGAGGCAGTCACTAGTGAACCAACATTGCCACATCTGAGTCGATACATATTATTTACCAGTCTGGATTTTTTTGGGTTATCCTAGGTTATTTACACTATGTATTTATGTGTACCTGTGTGACAGAGCAAACTGACTGACTGACTGACTGACTGACTGCCTGCCTGCCTGCCTGACTGACTGACTGACTGCCTGACTGCCTGACTGCCTGCCTGACTGCCAGCCAGCCAGCCAGCCAGCCAGCCAGTCAGCCAGCCAGTCAGCCAGCCAGCCAGCCAGCAAGCCTGCCTGCCTGCCTGCCTTCCTTCCTTCCTTCCTTCCTTCCTTCCTTCCCCCCCACTGACTTCCCCACCCACCCCACTGTCTTCCCCACCCCCCCACTGTATTCCCCCCACTGCCTTCCCTACCACTCACACTGCCGGAGTGAGGTATTACTTACCGCATGGCTTGGTGACAAAGGTGCACTGAATTACCACTCCCACAATGCAATGCGGGTGCATTGATTTTTTTCCTACTGCACACACTTAGCACATAGACCCATTCTATCACATGCAAGCTTACCAGCTCTCTCCCCCTCGATTTGAAGCCACTAGAATTTATGCATACTACTACGTGGAAAACCCTGGTGCGTAAGCCATACTAGTACGGCCAAAACCCTGAAAGGGTTAAACTGTCCAAAGATAGCTCTACGTTTTTTTTACATACGTACTTTCTTATGAAGAAAATCAAGGTCGGAGCGCTACACACGTAAACATAGATCTACGTTTGGACAGTTTAAGGGTTAAAGTATTTGCATATTTTATATGTACAGTGGACCCTCGGTTTTCATTCACCTCCAAACTCTAACAATTATGTAAATGTATTTTTGTAAGAGCTTTTGTAAGTGTATTTTTGGGGTTCTGAAATGACTAATCTAATTTACACTTGTCCTTATGGGAACAAATTCGTTCGGTAATGGCACTCCAAAAGCATTCTGGAATGAATTTTGAACAAAAACCGAGAGTCCACTGTACTCTGATAATCATACACGTACTTATGTGTACCTGTACAGTGGACCCTCGAGTTTCGTAAGCCTCGCACTTCGTAAATTTCACCTTTTGACAACTTTTTTCATCAAAATATAGCCTTGCGGTTTGTCATTTGCCTCGCCATTCGTCGGTCGTCTGGACGAATGTGTGGCATTGTTTCTCGGCTAGTGACCATCATCCCACACGTTCATAAGATACATTTCATAATATTCCATTCTTTTTTGTGCTTGCAACTGCTAAATAAGCCACCATGGGCTCAAAGAAAGCTCCTAATGCCAGCCCTTTGGCAAAGAAGCCTAGAAACACGATAGAATTCAAGAAAGAACACACCAGCCAGGGTACTTCTCCACACCAGCCAGGGTACTTCTCCACACCAGCCAGGGTACTTCCCCACACACCAGCCAGGGTACTTTTCCACACAAGCCAGCCAGGGTACTTCCCCACACAAACCAGCCAGGGTACTTCCCCACACAAACCAGCCAGGGTACTTCCCCACACACGATTTGATTTGAGTGGGACATGCGCATGAATGAATAGAATTATCAAAGCTTATTGCTTGGGGAGTATTGCGACCCCAGAATGGGCCCCAATGTATATACCTGTTTATGATATATTTTATGTATATTTCCATTTTCTATAATTTTATATTGGTGATATTCTCGATAATAGCTAAATCGTTAATATCTTGCTTTATATTATCATTGGACTTATATTTGACATTATTTGACTTAGCTTTTGTAATAGGATGTAACATTATAAATTGTGCTCATGTTTGTAGTAGCTGCCTTGGAGTTGGCAAACTACCGATTATGACACTACGCTTGTTATATTGCCAGCGTCTAGTTGCTGGGAGGGAGTCACGTGATTCCACCTGAGGTGGGTGGCTGCTTCTCCTTGCTCCAGAGCACTACGCAGCTGGACATTGTTGAGTCAACACCTCTCTCTCCTGTATCTGCTTGTTTTCTCGCCATTTAGACTCTGTTTGGGTAGAGTATGTATTCGGTGGTGAGACGAAACATACTTCTCAGGACTCTGTGTAACTCTGTTCACAGAGGATAGACTAGACAGTGATTTTCGACGTTTTTCTGGGTTGTGTGTCACATTGACACACTGAGATAACTCAGGTCTCTAGCTACAGCTCCTGACCTAATTCAATAAGGCATCTGTGCACCGTCACAGTTTGGGATTGTTTATGCTGAACCTAGCTTCAGTAGAAAGGGAGTTTTGTGACTATTTTGGAGGATCTATTGATGGTCCCCAGTTAGGGTCGATTTTCTATCTCCTTGTTCCTGACGCTGTGTTGCTGTTGCTTGTTATATTGCTGTTCTGCGAATTGGTCATTTTACTGGTCAATCAAGTTGTTCTGACTGTCAGTTTGTTAGAGAAACTAGCTTATGAGAAGTTCAGTCGGACACTGGTTGAGGTTGAGTTACCTGGAGCACACTCATACACACATATATTCTTATTTGCCTATACAGTCATCAATCGGTTTTCGATTTTAATCCGTTCCAGATGGATCGGCTAAAACCAAAACTATTTTCCCAATAAGAAATAATGGAAATTCAATTAATCCGTTCCAGAAACCCAGAAGTTTGGAAAAAAAAATTTGGGGGGGGCCTTAAAGATAGATTTACATGCACAAATGAATGAACTGAATGTGGCACTTACCTTTATTGAAGACTGATGTTGCTGGATGGGAGAGAGGGAAGAGGGGAGAGGGAAGAGGGGAGAGGGAAGAGACCCTAATTTTTGGAAGGGGAATCCCCCTCCATAAGGACTCTAGGTACCAAGTCCTCATCTGGGGTCACTTCCCTTCTTTGTCTTTTAATCCCACTAGGACCAGTGGGATTCATTATGTGAATAAAAAATCAAAATGGAATTCATTTGTAAAGACTGAAAACGTAACTAATGAACAGAGGAAATGTTAGTCTAGTGCTAGGAATGCCTGCATTGTTTATTATGCACCCTATTTTGAAATTGGAATATTTTGAACTTTGAGTTAAATTGGCTAAATTACCAATTTCCAACCACTTTATTTTGTAGCTGAAACAGTTGACTGGGCAATTTCTTGTGCTCAATTGATAGAATAGAAGTAATACTAGTGAAATAGCAAAGAATTTGGTCAACTGGAATAGTAATGTAATTGGCCTATAATGGGAGTCAAAGTCGGCAAAATCGCCGATGCGTAAATATCGCTGACACATCAAAATTCGCGATAGCATAATTTCGTCAATTTTCAATCAAATTTCGTACTTTTTGTATTATTACCTTCAGAAAAAGATTCTCTACCATTTCATAAGAAAAAATATGAATTTTTTTTTTTTTTAATTCTTGGACACTGGTGCACCCCTTTCAAAAATGGCCTTGGACCCTGAAAGGGTTAAATATTGTGCACTTAGGTTTGGGTGAGAAGATGTTTTTTTTAGCAGCGTTTTGAATTGAGGTACAGGCAGGGTTTCTTTGGCAATCACAGGTAATGAATTCCAAATTTTCGGGCTTTAATGTGCATTGAGTTTTTGCATAGTGTTATATGGACACGGGGAACATCGAGGAGTGATCTGTGTCTTGTGTTATGGTCATGTGTCCTGTTAAGGTTGGTAAGGAGAAGTTTGAGTGGTGGGTTAATATTTGAGTTTAGTGTTCTATGTATGTAATAGGCACAGTAAAAAGTATGGATGTCTTGTATGGTGAGTAAGTTTAAATTTTTTAATATTGGTGGAGTATGTTGTCTGGAGTGTGAATTTGTTATCATTCTGACTGCAGCCTTTTGTTGTGTTATTAATGGTCTGAGATGAGTTATTATTGTTGAGCCCCATGCGCAGATTCCATAGGTGAGGTAGAAGGTAAATGAGTGAGTGATATAGGGTAAGGAGAGCTGGTTGTGGAACATAGTACCATATCTTGGATAGCTAGTGGGATGGTTTGTGAAGGACCTGCCTAGTATGGGCCAGCAGGCCTGCTGCAGTGTTCCTGCTTTCTTATGTTCTTATGTACACTAGACAGGGTACTTCCCCACACCATCCAGGGTACTTCCGCACAAACCAGCCAGGGTACTTCCCCACACACACGATTTGATCTGGCATCATCGGGACCTGTAGGGTGCCTAATTAGTGACTTTGCCAGATTACAGAGTGGTTAGGTTAGAATACACTTAACCCAACAGCGATATTTATGCATCGGCGATTTCACCCTATTTACGCCCTATTTTTGGCCCTATCCATTGTTCCAGTTTACCAAACTCATAGCTATTTTGCTAGTATTCCTTCTATAGTGCTGTTTAAATTCAGCAAGGTTTATACAAGCATTGCGCTGAACCTTCGCTTCAGTGCAGCTTTTGCAAGAACAGATCTTGCAAGGGTTCTTGCAAGATCTCTTCTTGTTTCTGGTTTGTTATACAAAATGGCTAGCTGGTTTATTATGCGTTAAAAGCCATCGACTACATGATGGTCTTTAAGGACCTGAATAGAAATAAGTCACTTGTATAACTTTTTTGGGTTATCCTAGGTTCTCTACACATATGCTTCTATGTATGATAATCTATGTAACTGTATTTGTGTATACCTGAATAAACTTACGTTTATTCTGTCGAATGAGTACAAGAAACTGCCCATTCACCTATTTCAACTACCCAATAAAGTTGTCAGAAATTGGCAGTTTGGCCAATTTCACATAAATTTCAAAAGATGCCAATATCAATTTTTTTTTTTTATTATTATTCACATCAGCCGATTCCCACTGAGGCAGGGTGGCCCGAAAAAGAAAAACTTTCATCATCATTCACTCCATCACTGTCTTGCCAGAGGGGTGCTTTACACTACAGTTATAAAACCGCAACATTAACATCCCTCCTTCAGAGTGCAGACACTGTACTTCCCATCTCCAGGACTCAAGTCTGGCCTGCTGGTTTCCTTGAATCCCTTCATAAATGTTACCTTGCTCACACTCCAACAGCACGTCAAGTATTAAAAACCATTTGTCTCCATTCACTCCTATCAAATACGCACACGCATGCTTGCTGGAAATCCAAGCCCCTCGCACACAAAACCTCTTTTACCCCCTCCCTCCAACCTTTCCTAAGCCGACCCCTACCCCGCCTTCCCTCCACTACAGATTTATACACTCTTGAGGTCATTCTGTTTCGTTCCATTCTCTCTACATGTCTGAACCACCTCAACAACCCCTCCTCAGCCCTCTGGATAATATTTTGGTAATCCCGCACCTCCTCCTAATTTCCAAACTCCGAATTCTCTGCATTATATTCACACCACACATTGACCTCAGACATGACATCTCCACTGCCTCCAGCCTTCTCCTCATTGCGGCATTCATCACCCATGCTTCACACCCATATAAGAGTGTTGGTATAACTATACTCTCATACATTCCCCTCTTAACTTCCATGACAAAGTTCTTTGTCTCCACAGACTCCGAAATGCACCACTCACCCTTTTCCCCTCATCAATTCTATGATTCACCTCATCCTTCATAGACCCATCTGCTGACATGTCCACTCCCAAATATCTGAATACATTCACCTCCTCCATACTCTCTCCCTCCAATCTGATATCCAATCTTTTGTCACCTAATCTTTTTGTTATCCTCATCACCTTACTCTTTCCTATATTCACTTTCAATTTTCTTCTTTTACATACCTTACCAAATTCATCCACCAACCTCTGCAACTTCTCTTCAGAATCTCCCAAAAGCACAGTGTCATCAGCAAAAAGCAACTGTGACAACTCCCACTTTGTATTTGATTCTTTATCTTTTAACCCCACACCTCTTGCCAAGACCCTCGCATTCACTTCTCTTACAACCCCATCTATAAATATATTGAACAACCACGGTGACATCACACATCCTTGTCTAAGGCCCACTTTTACTGGGAAATAGTCCCCCTCCCTCCTACACACACTAACCTGAGCCTTACTATCCTCATAAAAACTCTTCACTGCTTTCAGTAACCTACCTCCTATTCCATACACCTGCAACATCTGCCACATTGCCCCCCTATCCACCCTATCATACGCCTTTTCCAAATCCATAAATGCCACAAAAACCTCTTTACCCTTATCCAAATACTGTTCACCTATATGTTTCACTGTAAACACTTGGTCTACACACCCCCTACCTTTCCTAAAGCCCCCTTGTTCATCTGCTATCCTGCTCTCTGTCTTACTCTTAATTCTTTCAATAATAACTCTACCATACACTTTACCAAGTACACTCAACAGACTTATTTCCCTATAATTTTTGCACTCTCTTTTGTCCCCTTTGCCTTTATACAAAGGAACAATACATGCTCTCTGCCAATCCCTAGGTACCTTACCCTCTTCCATACATTTATTAAATAATAGCAAACCACTCCAAAACTATATCCCCACCTGCTTTTAACATTTATATCTTTATCCCATCAATCCCAGCTGCCTTACCCCCTTTCATTCTACCCACTGCCTCACGAACTTCCCCCACACTCACAACTGGCTCTTCCACACTCCTACAAGATGTTATTCCTCCTTGCCCTATACACAAAAATCACAGCTTCCCTGTCTTCATCAACATTTAACAACTCCTCAAAATATTCCCTCCATCTTCTCGATACCTCTAACTCTCCATTTAATAACTCTCCTCTCCTATTTTTAACTGTCAAATCCATTTGTTCCCTAGGCTTCCTCAACTTATTAATCTCACTCCAAAACTTTTTCTTATTTTCAACAAAATTTGTTGATAACATCTCACACACTTTCTCATTTGCTCTCTTTTTACATTGCTTCACCACTCTCTTAACCTCTCTTTTTCTCTCCATATACTCTTCCCTCCTTGTATCACTTCTACTTTGTAAAAACCTCTCATATGTTAACTTTTTCTCCCTTACTACTCTCTTTACATCATCATTCCACCAATCGCTCTTCTTCCCTCCCGCACCCACTTTCCTGTAACCACAAACTTCTGCTGAACACTAACACTACATTTTTAAATCTACCCCATATATCTTCGACCCCATTGCCTACACTCTCACTAGCCCATCTATCCTCCAATAGTTGTTTATATCTTACCCTAACTGCCTCCTCTTTTAGTTTATAAACCTTCACCTCTCTCTTACTTACTGCTTCTATTTTCCTTGTATCCCATCTACCTTTTACTCCCACTGTAGCTATAACTAAAAAGTTATCTGATATATCTGTGGCCCCTCTATAAACATGTACATCCTGAAGTCTACTCAACAGACTTTTATCTACCAATACGTAGTCCAACAAACTACTGTCATTACGCCCTACATCATATCTTGTATACTTATTTATCCTCTTTTTTCTTAAAATATGTATTACCTATAACTAAACCCCTTTCTATACAAAGTTCAATCAAAGGGCTCCCATTATCATTTACATCTGGAACCCCAAACTTACCTACCACACCCTCTCTACATGTTTCTCCTACTTGAGCATTTAGGTCCCCTACCACAATTACATACTCTCTCACTTAGTTCAAAAGTTCCAATACATTCGCTTAACATCTCCCAAAATCTCTCTCTCTCCTCTACACTCCTCTCTTCTCCAGGTGCATACACGCTTATTATGACCCACTTTTCGCATCTGACCCTTATTTTAACCCTTTCAGGGTCGAGACCCCGATTCTTAACTCACTCTCAGGGTCAAAACATTTTCGGAAAAAAAAAAAAATAATTTTATCTTATGAAATGATAGAGAATCTTTTTCCGATCATAACGCCACCAAAATTATGAAATTTGATGGAAAACTAACGGAATTATGCTCTCGCAAATTTAGCGGTATCGATGCTATTTACGCATCGGCGATTTCGCCGACTTTGAGGCCTATTTTCGGCAAATTCCAATGTTTCAGTCTACTAATATTATAGCTATTTCACTAGAACTCCATTTCTTCTATTGACTGAGTACAAGAAACCACCAATTTGCCGATTTCAACTACCCAATAAGGTGGTCAGAAATTGGCAATTTGTCCAATTTCACACAAATTTCAAAAGATGCCAATTTCAAAATAGGGTCCAGAATAAACGAGACAGACATTCCTGGCAATCGAATAACATTTTATCTGTCCATTAGTCACGTCTCCAGGCCCCTCTTACATTACTTTTGCTTTCCATTTTGAATTTTTATTCTCACAATAAATTGAAGATTTATTGTTATGTATACTACTGCATCATTGTAAAAACGGTATAAATGACATCAGCACACTTGTGCAAGAATATTAGAGTCGCCAGTTGATGTGTATTGTACGTGTGGCGTGATTTGTTTACTCTTGAACATCGCCAAAAAATCGAACATTTTCGCTACTTTGCGCTCAATTTCTAGGTACTTGTCATTGAAAAACCAATCACAATTATCTCTATTTCTCTAATATATCTTCCATTCTATAAAATGAGACCAAGAAAACGAGAATATAATCATAAATACCATACGAAAATAGACTGCAAAGTCGCTGTTTTAAACCGAAAATACGGTCGGAGTTTTTTTTTCCTCATTATGCACTGTGTGGTGCAGGATTTTTTTTATACTGCGCACACTGACCGCACAGACCCATTCTCTCACATCTAGGCCTACCAGCCTGTTTCTGCTTGATTTGAGGGCGCTAGAATTTAGGCGTACTAGTACGTCAAACGCCCTGGCGTGTAAGCCGTACTAGTACGTCAAAAACCCTCAAAGGGTTAATCCACATAATCCTTGAATTTACACATTTATACTCCCTCTTCTCCTTCCATAACTGATCCTTCAACATTATTGCTACCCCTTCCTTAGCTCTAACTCTCTCAGATACTCCTGACTTAATCCCATTTATTTCTCCCCACTGAAACTCGCCCACCCCCTTCAGCTTTGTTTCGCTTAGGGCCAGGACATCCAACTTTTTTTCATTCATAACATCAGCAATCATCTCTTTCTTATCATCCGCACTACATCCACGCACATTCAAACATCCCAGTTTTATAAAGTTTTTCTTCTTCTCTTTTTTAGTAAATGTGTACAGGAGAAGGGGTTACTAGCCCATTGCTCCCGGCATTTTAGTCGCCTCATACGACAGAAAAAACAATGGAGACATTCCTGGCACTAAAATAACATTTTCTCTGTTCATTGGTCACATCTCCAGGCCCCTCTTATATTACTCTTGCTTTCCATTTTGAATTTTTATTCACACAAAAAATAGAAGATTTACTGTTATGCAGACTACTGCATTATTGTAATAATTGTATAAATAATGTCAACCCATTCGTGATTGCATATTAGATTGGCCAGTTGGACACGTATTGGACGGAGACATCATTTGTTTACTCTTGAACACAGCAAAAATCAAACATTTCCACTACTCTGAGCTCAATTTCATGGTACTTTCATCGTGAAACCAATCAAAATCATATCTATAGTGGTACCCCAAGTTTCGGCCATAATTCGATCCAGTGCCGTTACTGAACGAATTCGTTCCCATAAGGAACAAATTAGATTAGTCCGTTTCAGACCCCGAAAAATACACTTACAAAAGCACTTACAATAATACTCTTATATAATTATTCAAGTTGGGAGGTGGCCGAAACTCGGGGTACGACTGTATTTCTGTAATATATCTTTCATTCTATCAAATGAGACCAACAAAAACTAGAATACAACCATAAATACATATACCGCTAAGGGGTGGCTAATGGCTGAGAAGTGAACTCCATTATTTATCGTACGAAAAACTGGCCAATTGTAGGCAAATTACTAGTCAATTATAGCTGATATTATTAGAAGCCATTTAGATAACCATAATTTGATTAATAATACTCAGCATGGATTCATGAGGGGCCGTTCCTGCCTATCTAATTTATTAACCTTCTTTAGTAAAGCTTTTGAGGCTGTTGATCACGATAAAGAATTCGATATTGTTTATTTAGATTTTAGTAAGGCTTTTGATAGAGTACTTCACCAGAGACTGTTAAAGAAAGTGGCAGCTCATGGCATTGGGGGAAAAGTGCTGTCATGGATCGAGTCATGGTTCACCAATAGGAAGCAAAGAGTGTGCATAAATGGGGTTAAATCCGAGTGGGAATCTGTAACAAGTGGTGTTCCACAGGGATCAGTCTTAGGCCCGTTGTTGTTTATAATATATATCAATGAGCTAGATGAGGGAATTACTTGTGATATGAGCAAATTCGCCGATGACACGAAGATAGGTAGGATAATTGATTCTAACGTAGATGTCAGGGAACTTCAGGAGGATTTAGACAGACTCAATTCCTGGTCAGAAAAGTGGCAGATGCAGTTCAATGTAGATAAATGCAAGGTTCTGAAGCTCGGGAGTGTCCATAACCCAAGCACTTTTAAGTTAAATAACGTAGAACTTAGCCATACAGATTGCAAAAAGGACTTGGGGGTTATGGTAAGCAGCAACCTTAAACCAAGACAGCAATGCCTAAGCGTAAGTAATAAGGCAAACAGATTACTGGGATTTATATCAAAAAGTGTAAGCAACAGAAGTCCAGAGGTTATATTGCAGCTTTATACATCGTTAGTAAGGCCTCACATAGATTATGCAGCTCAGTTCTGGTCTCCATATTACAGAATGGATATTAATTTGTTAGAAAACATTCAGCGTAGAATGATTAAATTAATACATAGCATTAGAAATCTTCCGTATGAAGAAAGATTGAAGACCCTAAAATTACATTCATTTGTAAAACGAAGAATGAAGGGAGACATGATCGAGGTATACAAGTGGAAAATGGGTATTAACAAAGGGGATATAAATAAGGTCTTGAGAATATCTCTCCAAGAGAGAACCCGCAAAAATGGATTCAAATTAGATGAGTTTAGATTTAGAAAGGATATAGGAAAGTATTGGTTTGGAAATAGGTAGTTGATGAGTGGAACAGTCTGCCTAGTAGGGTTATTGAAGCTAGGACCTTGGGTAGTTTCAAATTTAGGTTGGATAAATTCATGAGTGAGAGGGGTTGGATTTGAGTGGGGATTGCTCATGAGTAAATAGAATTATCAAAGCTTATTTCTTGGGTAGCATTTAAGATTGGGTTGAACAAATATCTTGTTAGTGGGATGGAATGTGAAGGACCTGCCTAGTATGGGCCAACAGGCCTGCTGCAGTGTTCCTCCTTTCTTATGTTCTTATGAGTTGGCTGATAAGCGGAACGGCCAATAACCGAGGATCCACTGTACCTATTACGACTGATAGGTGAACATGGACAACTGGTGTAAGAAAACATGCCAAATGTTTCCAACCTTTGCCAGGAATCGAACCTGGACCTTCACTGTGTGAAGCAAGAGCTTTTGCCACCAGGCCACGGGCCACCGTAAGGTGGTCATTTACAAAAGAATTACATATTGTTTACACTGGTTCAATGATCTTCAGTTCTGTGAGGTTACTAAACAGAGATAGTGAAGATACAGCAAGAATTGCTTAGATTACAAAACAAATAAAATGGGACAACATTTATGAATGGGAGCCGAAGGAAGGCTGGAAGAAGAACAGGGACATAATTTGGACGAAAGTTAGTTTTGTGTGACATAGCATATTGATGTATGGATTACATTAAGGGGATGAGGTGCTTTTTAACAATAGCTCTGAACTGACTGGTAGAAGGATCATGAGAGCAGAAAAAATAACTGAATCAATTGGCATTGCACCAATCTTGCAGAGATTATATGTTTTCCTTTGCATATATGCTCTCAACTAGGGAAGAATATAAAACCCCGAGACTCAAACATAACCCAGGATGATAAATGAGATGTAGTTTGGAAAAGGCTGAAGAATACAGCTGGTCCCCAAGAAAGGTGTGTTTGGGTTTAAAGGGGGTTCAAGCAGCTATAGCAAGCAGCTTTCAGGGAGGTTATGTGAGGCTTCCAGGACATTCGACAATCAAACAGGACCAAGAAATACGACTATCTTGTTCAAGGATATGGTAAAAATACAGGAATGAAGAAGTGTGAGAGACAACAGAGAGCCTTGTGAAAAAATCTTGTATGTTTTAGCAACAAAATTTAAAACCCATGAGAGTTGGCCCAGTGTGAAACATGATCAGTAGCATTCTTGAGAGCAGCTGCTACAAGATGAAAGGCAGCAATTGCACAAGCTCTAGCAAAATCCTTGACAAAAACAGATGATCTGAAGAAAGAACAGAGGCATGGTCATTAATAGAAAGCAGAAGGGTGGTGCTAAGATCACAGGTCTGAGGGATGCCTTCAGCCTAGATGGAATAAGGGGAAAACCTATTACTGAATTAACTGGGACACAGAAGTGCCTCTCCAACAAGAAATCCTTAAGGAAAAGCAGAAGACTGCCCAGAAGCTCAAGAGGGTGTAACACCAAGATAAAAAACATAACGTTGGTTTCCAAATACCATACTAAACGTTTGTTAACCAGATATTCTAACAACTTACAAAACTGCACTAGCGAGAACAATGGGTCTGTAGTGAGAGGCATCATGGTCTGGAGAACTTGATTTATGAAAAGGCAGGACAACAGTGAACTACCAGTGAAGAGGAAGAACCCCTTCAGACCCAAGACGATTAAAGCTAGATACCATCAGACCCAGCTGCAGATGGACAGCAAGTTTAAAGTGTTGACTCAAGTTTGTGCAGTGCAAAGGACATGTTTTAAGGTTCCTCAATGCAAGAAGTAAAATTTAAAGGGGATGACCTCTCACAAGTTTGGAGGAAAGAAGTGAGAGGAAGAGATGGAGCCCTTGAGATATACAGAGATGATGATTCCCAACTGCCGTGGCAACATCAAATGGATCTATAACACTGACACCAGCAACCGTAAGAACAGGAGCAGGGTCTGGAGAATACTTGACACTCAGCTTCCATACCTTTTTTGAAAATTCACTCAAAGAAGAAGTGGAAGTGACAGTAGACATAAACCTGCAAATAAGCACATTTCACTTTTCAAATTACACGACAGGCAGACACCCTTGGCCATTTAAAATCCAGGAATCAATCAGTGGTTATACTATAATCGTAGCAGCCCCATGCACCATGTTTCAATTGCACTGCACAAGCAGGAGATCACTAAGGTACACATTTATAAGAAAGCCTAACCGAGGTTTGGGGAGATTGCAATCAAGGCTGCAGTTAGAATAGAAGAGGATGAGGACGGGAACATCAAGAAGAGATGTATGGTGTGGTGCAAAAAAGTGCAAATCCACTCACTCAAACTGCCAATAAGAGCAACGAGGGAGTTGGGCACATGAATGAGAGGTAAGGAAAACAGGAAAATGATTGCTGTCATGTAGATCAGGTACCACAGACCAATTACAGTCAAGTGCTGTCAAAGAAGAGCAAATAGAAAGATCTATACAAGAAAGAGAATAAGTGCAAAGGTCAAAATGTGTAGGGGTGCCAGTATAAAAGCATGGAGAGGAAGAGAAGTGAGAAAAACCTACAAATGGTCCCCATGAGTGTCACAGTGAGACTCTTACCAGAGGAAATGATGAACATTAAAATCACCCAATAAAAGTAGTAGTGGAAGTAAGGAATAAAAAAGAAAATCAAAATCAGGGATAGATAATGGGCATGAAGGAGAAAGATACAAAGAGTAGACCATGTACCATTTGCCTAAATAATGAAGCAGAGTACAAACGAAAAACTGAGAATAAAGTACATCAACGTGCACAAGAAGTGCACTCACATTAAATGTCTCATTGGGAAAAGAATCACAAAGCTGCTGAAAGGGGCCAGTGTATCTGAAATATGAAAGGAGGCACCAGTCAGAGAAATAGCAAATATCGAACTTAAGCTTAAGGAATCATACAGGAGACAAACACAGGAAGAACTTAAAGCCATAAATGAAATTAAAAAAAAAAATACTTCTTTTCTTATACCAAATCTAGGGCAAAAACAAGATGGAACTTACATAGATAACAGAAAAAGAAATGAGCGAGATACTGAAGTTTCAATATGACTTGGTGTTTAGTGAGCCGTTAATCAGACTAAGAGTTGACAGTCTAAGTGAATTTTTTATGACCAAGACTCAAAATCCGGTTAATTCAAAAATTTCTGATAGTATCCTAACACCACAAGACTTTGAAAAAGCAATACACTCCGCCCCAGCCCCAGACCGATGGAACTACATGTTCACCAAGAACTGCAAGAAACCCCTTTCACATGCCTTAACCCTTTGGGGGTCGGTGCCGTACTAGTACGTTTTACGAGCAGGGGTTGGTGCCATACTAGTACGCGTAAATTCTAGCGGCCTCAAATTAAGTGGGAAATGGCTGGTAGCCCTACATATGAAAGAATGGGTCTATGTGGTCAGTGTGCGCAGTATAAAAAAAATCCTGCACCACACACTGCATAATGAGAGAAAAAAACTCTGACTGTTTTTTTTTGTTTAAAACAGCGAATTTGCAGTCTATTTTCGTATGGTATTTATTGATGTATTCTCGTTTTCTTGGTCTCATGTGATAGAATGGAAGATATATTACAGAAATAGAGATGATTTTGATTGGTTTGACAATGACAAGTACCTTGAAATTGAGCTCAAATTAGCGAAAATGTTCAATTTTTTACAATGTTCAAGAGTAAACAAATCACACCATGGTTCCAATATACATCAACTGGCAAGTCTAATATTCATGCACAAGTGCTCTGATATTATTTATATCATTTATACAATGATGCAGTTGTATACATAACAGTAAATTTTCTATTTTTGTGAGAATAAAAATTCAAAATGAAAAGCAAAAGTAATGTAAGAGGGGCCTGGAGACGTGACTAATGAACAGATAAAATGTTATTTTAGTGCCAGGAATGTTTGCCTTTTTTATTATGGACCCTATTTTGAAATTGGCATTGTTTGAAATTTGTGTGAAATTGGCCAAATTGCCATTTTCTGACCACTATTTTGGGTAGTTGAAATTGGTAAATAGGCGGTTTCTTGTACTCAATCGATAGAAGAAATGGAGTTCTAGTAAACAGCTATAATGTTAGTAGACTGAAACATTGGAATTTGCCAAAAATAGGGCTCAAAGTGGGCGAAATCGCCGATGCGTAAATGTCATCAATACCGCTAACTTCGCGAAAGCATAATTCCGTTAGTTTTCAAACAAATTTCATAATTTTGGTGGCGTTATGATCGGAAAAAGATTCTCTATCATTCCATAAGAAAAAAATTTTTTTTCCAAAAAAATTTCAACCCCAGGAACAGGTTTCCGAGAAGGTCTATCGACCCCCAAAGAGTTAAGTATTCTATGGAGAGTGAGCATGGATACAGGAGTTATCCCAGTCACTAAAAGCAACGGACATAGCCCCACTTCACAAAGGTGGCAGTAAAGAAATTGCAAAGAATTGCAGAGCATATTAGGGGCTTTTGGCATGTACATTTCATTAATACCTATGTATCTTGTCTACCCAACCATGTATCATTGTACCATGTCTCAATAAAGTATTATTATTATTATTTTTTTTTTTTCAACAAGTCGGCCGTCTCCCACCGAGGCAGGGTGACCCAAAAAGAAAGAAAATCCCCAAAAAGAAAATACTTTCATCATCATTCAACACTATCACCACACACATACATAATCACTGTCTTTGCAGAGGAGCTCAGATACGACAGCTGAGAATTGTCCCTCCCAGCTGTCACTATCCCAGACCCCTCCTTTAAAGTGCAGGCATTGTACTTCCCATTTCCAGGACTCAAGTCCAACTAAATCAATTAACTGGTTTCCCTGACTCCCTTCACACAATGTTACCCTGCTCACACTCCAACAGATCGTCATGTCCCAAAAACCATTCGTCTCCATTCACTCCTATCTAACACGCTCACACATGCTTGCTGGAAGTCCAAGCCCCTCGCCCACAATACCTCCTTTACCCCTTCCCTCTAACCTTTTCTAGGACGACCCCTACCCCGCCTTCCTTCCCCTACAGATTTATACGCTCTCCAAGTCATTCTACTTTGATCCATTCTCTCTAAATGACCAAACCACCTCAACAACCCTTCATCAGCCCTCTGACAAATACTTTTAGTAACTCCACACCTTCTCCTAATTTCCACATTCCGAATTTTCTGCATAATATTTACACCACACATTGCCCTTAGACAGGACATCTCCACTGCCTCCAGCCTCCTCCTCGCTGCAGCATTTGCAACCCATGCTTCACACTCATATAAGAGTGTTGGTATGACTATACTTTCGTACATTCCCTTCTTTGCCCCCATGGATAACGTTTTTTGTCTCCACAGATACCTCAACGCACCACTCACCTTTTTTCCTTCATCAATTCTATGGTTAACCTCATCCTTCATAAACCCATCCGCTGAAAACATTTACTTCTTCCATAATCCCTCTCTCCAATGTGATATCCAATTTTTCTTTATTTAAATCGTTTGATACCCTCATCACCTTACTCTTATCTATGTTCACTTTTAACTTTCTACCTTTACACTCTCTCCCAAACTCGTCCACTAACCTTTGCAACTTTTCTTTAGAATCTCCCATAAGCACAGTATCATCAGCAAAAAGTAACTGTGTCAACTCCCATTTTGCATTTAATTCTCCAAAATTTAATCCCACCCCTCTACCCAACACCCTAGCATTTACTTCTTTTACAACCCCATCTATAAATATATTAAACAACCATGGTGACATTACACAACCCTGTCTAAGACCTACTTTTACCGGAAGTAATCTCCTCTCTCCTACACACCCTAACCTGAGCCTCACTATCTTCATAAAAACTCTTTACAGCCTTCAGTAACTTACTACCTATTCCATACACTTGCAACATTTGCCACATTGTTCCCCTATCCACTCTATCATATGCCTTTTCTAAATCCATAAATGCAATAAAAACTTCTCTACCTTTATCTAAATACTGTTCACATATATGCTTCACTGTAAACACATGATCTACACATCCCCTACCCACTCTAAAGCCTCCTTGCTCATCTGCAATCCTACTCTCTGTCTTACCTCTAATTCTTTCAATAATAACCCTGCCATACATTTTACCTGGTATACTCAGTAAACTTATTCCCCTATAATTTTTACACTCTCTTTTATCCCCCTTCCCTTTATATAAAGGAACTATACATGCTCTCTGCCAATCCCTAGGTACCTTCCCCTCTTTCATACATTTATTAAACACAAATACCAACCACTCCAGCACTATATTCCCCCCTGCTTTTAACATTTCTGTCATGATTCCGTCAATTCCAGCTGCTTTACCCCCTTTCATTTTACGTAATGCCTCACGCACCTCCCCCACACTCACATCCTGCTCTTCTTCACTCCTAAACGATGTTGTACCTCCCTGGCCAGTACATGAAATTACCGCCTCCCTTTTTTCATCGACATTTAAAAGTTCCTCAAAATATTCCCGCCATCTACCCAATACCTCCAGCTCCCCATCTACTAACTCCCCTACTCTGTTTTTAACTGACAAATCCATTCGTTCCCTAGGCTTTCTTACCTTGTTTATCTCACTCCAAAAATTTTTCTTGTTTTCAGCAAAATTTATTATTATTATTATTATTATTATTATTATTAATGTCCCACATCATAAAAATTTTTGAAAGGGTTCTAAGAAGCAAGATTGCCACCCACTTAAATACCCATAAGTTGCACAACCCAAGGCAGCATGGATTTAGAGCAGGTCACTCCTCCCTGTCCCAACTACTGGACCACTATTTGAAAAGGTTCTAAGAAGCAAGTTCGCCACCCACTTAAATACCCATAAGTTGCACAACCCAAGGCAGCATGAATTTAGAGCAGGTCACTCCTCCCTGTCCTAACTACTGGACCACTTTGACATGGTCTTGGATGCTCTGGAGAGAAAAAAACAAAATGCACATGTATACACAGACTTTGAGAACTTTCGACAAGTGTAATCATGGTGTAATAGTACACAATATGTGTGACAAAGAATAACAAGAAAAGTGGGTAGATGTATCTATAACTTTCCAACAAATAGAACACAAAAAGTAATAGTAAAAACTCTTTGTTTCACAAGGTACAGTACTTGCTCCCATCCTGTTCCTCATCCTCATATCTGACATAAATAGAGATGTAAGCCACAGCACTGTATGATCCTTTGTGGATGACACCCAAATATGCATGACAGTGTCATCCATTGAAGACACTACAAATCTCAAGCAGACATCAACCAAATCTTTAAATGGGCCACTGAAAACAAAATTATGTTCAATGAAGACAAATTTCAATTACTCACTATGGAAAACTTAAGGAAATTAAAAATGTATCAGAGTAAAAAACAAATTTGAACCACACAATGGAGTTAAAAACTAATGTGATGGACCTGGGAGTGATAATGTCAAAGAATCTCACTTTCAAAGATCACAACAGTGTACAGTAGGGCTCCGCTTTACAGCATTTTGCCTTATGGTGTTCAGCTAATACAGCGATTTCAAATTATGACCAAAATTTGCTATACAGCTCCCGGTCTTTCTAATACGGCATGCCCCACCCGGTTTGTTTACATTCTCTGTGAGCACATCTCTCTATCATGTCTGGAAACTTTCCAAAATTTCAAGTGTTTTAAAGTTATTACATATTTTATATGTACTCTGATAATTATACTTACATATGTGTACCTGTACCTAAATATACTTATAAACTGTGCTGGCATGCAGGTACACATTAAAATCACTAAGAGTCTCTCTACTCTTGACGCCATATTAATAATACATGTAATACGTAATCTCTTGGGTGCATTAAATGTCATATATTACGTTAATAGGTATAGACATTTCCATTATATAATATAATTATATAATAAACAAGCTACATAACATATAAACATGATAAATACACCCCACAGTAGAATAAATTAACATAAATATGAGATGTGGTAGCCAGGCGACTTGTAGTCCAGCATCAGAGAAAATTATTCCTTTCGTATGCCTTCACTCAGAACGTCATTTCTTCTAAAAATGGTGTTACATGAGAATGGGAGTGTTTCTCTTTATTTATTCTACTGTATCAACATGGAGACAACTTGTACACAATGTAAAGTGTTTGTATTATGGTATAATACAAACGTGTATGAACGAAAACCAGACGCGTTCACCTGGTTTGTTTACATTAGGTGTGGGTGGGGTGGGGCAGGGAGGGCTGCCCTGGCTGTTTACCATACTTCCCAAACCTGACTTCCTACAAATAAAACTCACCTCTCACCCTACATTAAAACTACAAATATTTTAAGGTAATTAATGAATGTACTGTACAGTGAAACCCTGAGTTTCAGCCGCCCGGACTATTGGCCGATTCAAGTTTCAGTCACTTTTTTCGGCCTAATTTTGCCCCAACTTTCGGCCGTTGCCCCAAGTTTCGGCCAGTGTACCAGACCTGTCCGCTTCCCCGCGCTTGCGCGCCTCGCCGCGCAGGCGTCGTGAGCCAGTCTAGCGTTGTTTACCCTTGAGTGAACATTATGCTGCATGCTCAACCAAACATTTCACAATAAATTCATTGTGTTTATTGATTGTTTATTGATTGTGACTGTGAAATAAGTCACCATGGGTCCAAAGAAGCTTCCTAGTGGCACCGCTGTGGTAAAGAAAGTGAGGAACACCATAGAACTGAAGAAAGAAATAGTAGAAAAATATGAGAGTAGCGTATGTGTGGGGAGCTTGCCAGGATGTACGGAAAAAACAAATCTACTATGACTTCTATCCTGGCAAAGAGAAAAGAACTGAAGGAAGCTGATGTTGTGAAAGGTGTTGATATGTTTGCCAAAAATAGATCAAAAACAGTGGAAGGGGTTGAGAAGTTGTTGATGGTGTGGATAAACAATAAACAGATAGCAGGTGATAGTATTTCCGAGGCCATCATATGTGAAAAGGCAAGGCAGTTGCACACAGATCTTGTCAAGAGAATGCCTGAAACCAGTACTAATTTTAGTGTTAGTGATTTTAAGGCCAGCAGAGGCTGGTTTGACAGATTTAACCCTTTCAGGGTTTCGACCGTACTAGTACGGCTTACGCACCAGGGTTTTCGACGTACTAGTACGGCTAAATTCTAGCGCCCTCAAATCAAGTGGAAACAGGCTGGTAGGCCTAGATGTGAGAGAATGGGTCTGTGCGGTCAGTGTGCGCAGTATAAAAAAAATCCTTCACTACACAGTGCGTAATGAGGAAAAAAAAACTCTGACCGTGTTTTTAGTTTAAAACAGCGACTTTGCAGTCTATTTTCGTATAATACTTATAGTTGCATTCTCGTTTTCTTGGTCTCATTTGATAGAATGGAAGATATATTACAGAAATAGAGATAATTTTGATTGGTTTCACGATGACAAGTACAGTGGACCCCCGAGTTTCGTAAACCCCGGAAATCGTGCAATTATGTAAGTATAATATTGTAAGTGCTTTTGTAAGTGTATTTTTGGGGGTCTGAAATAGACTAACCTACGTGACATTATTTCTTAAGGATGTAAATTCGTTCGGTAATGGCACTTGAGCAGGCTTATGGAATGAAGTTTTTACGAAACTCGGGGGTCCACTGTACCTTGAAACTGAGCGCAAAGTAGCGAAAATGTTCGATTTTTGTTGATGTTCAAGAGTAAACAAATCACTCCATGCGTCCATTACACATCAACTGGTGAGTCTAATATTCTTGCACAAGTGCGCTGATATTATTTATACCTTTTTTACAATGATGCAATAGTACACATAACAGAAAATCTATTTTTTGTGAGAATAAAAATTCAAAATTAAAAGCAAAAGTAATGTAAGAGGAGCTTGGAGACATGACTAATGAACAGATAAAATGTTATTTTAGTGCCAGGAATGTCTGTCTCGTTTACTCTGGACCCTATTTTGAAATTGGCATCTTTGGAAATTTGTGTGAAATTGGCCAAATTGCCAATTTCGGACCACTTTATTGGGTAGTTCAAATCGGTAAATTGGCGGTTTCTTGTACTCAATTAATAGAACAAATTGAATTCTAGCGAAATAGCTAAAAGTTTGGTAGACTGAAACATTGGAATTGGCCGAAAATAGGGCTCAAAGTGGGCAAAATCGCCGATGCATAAATATCGTCGATACCGCTAACTTTGCGAGAGCATAATTCTGTTAGTTTTTTATCAAATTTCATACATTTGGTGTCATTATGATCGGAAAAGGATTCTCTATCATTTCATAAGAAAAAATATATATTTTTTTCCGAAAAATTTGCAACCCTGAGAATGAGTTTGGAAGAGGGCCTCGCGACCCTGAAAGGGTTAAGAAGCGTAGTGGCATACACAGTGTGATAAGACATGGTGAGGCACCCAGTTCAGACAAACGTGCGGCTGAAAAATTCATAACTGAATTTAAGGGGTATGTAGACACTGAAAAATTCAAACCCGAACAAGTGTTTAACCCTTTGACTGTTTCAGTTGTATATATACGTCTTACAAGCCACTGTTTCCGATGTATTAATACGCATAAATTCTAGCGGCCTCAAATCAAGCAGGAGAAAGCTGGTAGGTCCACATGTGAGAGAATGGGTCTGTGTGATCAGTGTGCGCAGTACAAAAAAAATCGGGCAGCCAGTGGTGCATTGTGAGAACGCCATTTCAGTAGTCCTTGTTTAGCATGCCTAGCGGTAAGAATTATCTGACTCCTTGGCGCATCTGGGACTCTTCTCTTCCTTAGTGATAGCTCTAACACAGATGGAAGTGTCTCTGAAGATAAATTTCATGGTTTTAAGGAGTTTGTGACCGAAAGCAATGACCAGGATACCAGAAGGAAGGAAGGACAAAATAAAGAAAAGTAAGGAAGGAAAGAAGAGATGAGAGGAAGGAAGGAAAGAAGAAGTAAAGAAGGAGGAAAGGAAGGAAAGAAGAAGTTAGGAAGGAGGAAAGGAAGGAAAGAAGAAGTTAGGAAGGAGGAAAGGAAGGAAGGAGGGAAGGAAGGAAGGAATTAAGAAAGGAAGAAAGAGAGAAAGGAAGGAAGGAATTAAGAAAGGAAGAAAGAGAGAAAGGAAGGAACAAAAGAAGTAAGAAAGGAAGGAAGGAAGGAATGAAGGAAGAAAGGAAGGCAGTAAGGAAGAGATGAAAGGAAGGAAATAAGTAGGAAAGGAAGGAAGGAAGGAATGAAGGAAGAAAGGAAGCTAGGAAAGTAGGTAGAAAAGGAAGGAGGTTGTGGGGGAGAAGACATGCTACCCCATTTCTGCTGACAGGTTGACAGGCAGTGAGGGTGGTGAGTAATGGTATAATATGTCATTTCGACAGCTGCCTTACCCTGACTCAGCAAATTTAGATGTCCCCACACACACACACACACACACACACACACACACACACACACACACACACACACACACACACACACACACACACACACACACACACACACACACACACACACACACACACACACAGAATACACACCACACACACACACACTTCCACAACACACACACACAGAACTCAACACACACAACACACCAAAACAATGACACAGGATACCACAAGAAGGAAGACACACACACACACAACAGCAAGCACACACACACACACAGGAAGGAAGGACACACACAACACACAAGGAGACAGGAAGGAACAACACACATTAAACAGCAAGAACACAAACAATTAGCAAGGAGCACAGGAAGAACAGAAAAGACAGACATCACAAACAGAACACACAGACACACAGGAAGGAAGGAATTACAAACACACACAACACACACAGGAAGCAACACACACACACACAACAGCAAGGAAGGAAGAATACAGACACACAAACAAGCACAACACAGAAGACACAGTAGACAAAGAAGAAGAAGAAGAAACACAGCACAAACACACACAGAGCACAAGACACACACACACACGCACATGACACATGATAAAGTAAATACACACACGCCACACACTCACAATTAACACCCCCCCCCACACACACACACACACACACACACACACACACACACACACACACACACACACACACACACACACACACACACACACACACACACACACAGCTTGACTTGTGCTAATATCAGTTGATGGAAAGTGTCCATTATATGTGTGTATATATATTATAGAACAATAGTAATAAACAATTTGTTTTTTGTTGGTATGTGTAAACAAGTTTTGTAAACAATATAATGATACTAATGTTTGTGCGATTATTGTGTTGCATACAACGAGTGTACATATATATATATACAGTGGACCCCCGAGTTTCGGTCATAATTCATTCCAAAAGGCTGCTCAAGTGCCATTACCGAACGAATTTACTCCCTTAAGGAATAATGTCAAGTAGGTTAGTCCATTTCAGACCCCTAAAAATACACTTACAATATTACATTTACATAATTGTTCGATTTCCGAGGTGACCGAAACTTGGGGGTCCACTGTACATTGCACCTTACTTTGGTCTCACAGGCCACATAAGTTACGTAAAAAAATAAAATAAAATAGTGAAAAAACAAGAAACCTACAAAAGGAAATAAACCAAAGTTTACCGGGTGAGCAGCATTCGCCGCTGTTGCCATACGCGGCTCATTTTTTGCCAACTTTACGCCTCTATATCTCCGTAAGTACTGATCGCAAAATTTTTTGGGGGGGATTTAAACAATCATAAAAATAATCTTAACATTTTGATAAGAAAAAATAATTTTTTTTTTCAAATATTTTGCGACAACAGAAGACACCTCAGGATTTGGGGTTGCGACAGTCAAAGGGTTAATTGTGACGAAACAGGCCTGTTTTGGAAGAAAATGCCAAACAGGACCTACATTACTCAGGAAGAAAAGGCACTGCCAGGGCACAAGCCTATGAAAGACAGGCTAACTCTCTTGTTTTGTTCTAACGGTAGTGGGGATTTTAAAGTGAAGCCTTTACTCGTGTATCACTCAGAAAATCCCAGTGTTTTCAAGAAAAACAATGTCGTCAAGGATAGATTGTGTGTGTTCTGGAAAGCTAATAATAAGGTATGAGTCACAAGGCAAATTTTCATAAGAGTGGGTCCATCAATGTTTGGCCCCAGTGTGAAAAAATACCTCTAGGAAAAGAAATTGCCACTCAAGTGCCTCTTGGTACTGGACAATGCTCCTGCTCATCCTCACAACTTGGCAGACTATTTGTCTAGGGAATTCAAGTTCATCACAGTGAAGTTCTTGCCTCCTAACACCACTCCTCTCATTCAGCCCATGGACCAGCAGGTCATTTGTAACTTTAAAAAACTGTACACCAAAGCAGTGTTTGAAAAGTGCTTTGAAGTGACCTCGGACACTGAGTTGACCCAAGAAAGTTCTGGAGGAATCACTTCAGTATCTACAACTGCATAAGCCTTATAGGTAAGGCTTGGGAGGGAGTGACTTCCAGGACTTTGAACTCTGCTTGGAGACAATTGTGGCCAGATTGTGTAGTCCAGAGGGATTTTGAAGGGTTTGAGGCTGATCCTGACCCTGACGACCCTCTGCCTGTTGTGGAAGGTATTGTGGCATTGGGCAAGTCCCTGGGGTTGGAGGTGAGTGGCGAGGATGTGGAAGAGTTGGTGCAGGATCACAATGAAGAGCTAAGCACTGATGAGCTGCAAGAGCTTTATCTGCAACAGAATCAGACCACAGCTGAGGAACTAGCTTCACAGGAGGAGGAAGAAGAGGGAGTGAAAGAGGTGCTTTCTTCAGGGCTTAAAGACGTGTGGAATGTGGAATGTGGAATAAGCTGCGAAGCTTCGTGGAGAAATACCACCCTGAGCAAGCTGAAACAAACCATATCTGCAACATGTTCAGTGGCAAAACAATGTCCCATTTTAGGAACATCTTAAAGAGGTGCCAGAAACAGAGCACTCTTGACAGTTATTTTGTGCGACAGGGGTCTAGTGACTCTCAAGCTGGTCCTAGTGGCATTAAAAGACAAAGAAGGGAAGTAACCCCAGAGAGGGACTTGTTACCTGAAGTCCTTATGGAGGGGGATTCCCCTTCCAAACAATGAGTGCTCCCTCCCCCTCTCCCTACCTACCTTCCAGATGCCAGCAAGTCTCTTCAATAAAGGTAAGTAAATGTTATTTTAAATGTTTATTTAAATGTATAATTATAAATTTATTACTTTATATATACAGTGGACCCTCGCTATTCGAACACTCCAAAACTCACCCTTTTATGTAAGTTTATTATTGTAAGTGCTTTTATAAGTGTATTTTTGGGGGTCTGAAATGGACTAGTCTAATTTACATCATTCCTTAAGGGAATAAATTCCTTTGGTAACAGCACTTGAACAGCATTCTGGAATGAGGGTGAGTTTTGGAGTGTTCGAATAGCGAGGGTCGACTGTATTTCTAATTGTTGTGTGTATGTAAAACAAAACACCTCTTCTGAGCACTTTTCTTGAAAGTACTAGTAGGAGGCAGTTGTATGGGGTAGTGATCACCAGGCCTCAGACGAGAGGGCATGTGTTGATAATTTTGTGGGCGCTGGTCAATTGCAGGTGTTGTTCCTTGGTATACTTGAATATTATTTGTCTGATGACTGACAAACAAAATTCACCATATTTGGGCTTGTTGTTGGTCTTCAACTTTTACATATTATAAGCATTCAGCATGGAAATGTCAAGAAGATGGAAAAAGAGTTTTATGTACCACTTATAACTCTTGCGAACACAATCAGCAAACCCAATCTGCATGTCACATTTGTCCACTAAGCGCATATTGAGGTTACAGTCCATCACAGTTGCAGATTTTACAATGGGTTCATTGGTCTCTCTATTCTGCTTCCCAGTGTCTACTATTTCATGTCGGTGAACTGATGTCAACAATGTGACATCACATTTGTCTTGCCACCGAAATGCCATGATGTCATTGGCAGCAAACACCTGCACATCACTTCTACAAGTGCCTGCGTTGAACCTAGGCATAAGTTTACTATTTCCACACACGTCTGTCATGTTCACTCACAAGAAATCACTGAGTAAGGGGCTTGTGTACCAGTTATCAGTATATAATATATGCCCCTTACCAAGATATCGTTCCATCATCGTTCTAACCACATCACCAGAGATACCCAATAACTTCCTGTTATCTTGCAATGTATTACTGCCATTGTGCACAATTATATCCAAAACCAGACCACTTTTGCAATCACATAGTACAAATAACTTTATACCAAAGCGTTTCCTCTTACTTGGTATATACTGCTTGAACGACAGTCTGCCTTTGAACAAAATCAAAGACTCATCAATAACAAGCTTCCTGAAGGGATAAAAATACATACAGCACTTTTGTTTCATGTACATAAACACATTCCTGATCTTATAGAACCTATCGTTTCTGTCAGGCCTTGTTTTGTCTGAGAAGTGTAGCATACATAACAGTATCAAAAATCGATTCACTGGTATAATATCACTAAAACCTGGGGTTGAAATCAGGCATTCCGTCGACCAGTATGTGTTGACAGTGTGCTTATACACATGTGGCATAAGCATTATTGTGGCAAAGAACAGGTACATCTCTGCCACAGTTGTGTCCTTCCACTGGTGTAGCTGTGACCTTGGTGAAAGAATTGTGTTTGCCATGGTGTACTCGTAATATGTGTTGCTTTCCCTGACAATAATGTCCATCAGGGGTTCATCGAAGAATAACTGAAAGCATTCCAGTTCAGTGGCATTGTTCCCAAGTGTACAATTTTGCAGTATTCCACTTTGTGTTTCATCAAAGTCATGGGGATTGGGAACAAAACTGTCACCTTGCTGCCAATCCCAGATGTGGTCTGCTGGTGGGTACTGGATATTGACAGGTGGTTGTGGTTGAGGAGGTTGTGGTTGTACAGGTTGTGGTTGTGCAGGTTGTGGGAGTGTGGGGGTGGTTGGGCTGTGCTGGAGTTAGCAGCGTGGGTAGCAGCATGGCCCGCTCCTGGTGCCACATGACTCATGCCACCACCAGCACCACCACTACCACCAGCTACCCCATGCACATTACGCATCCCCATTGTAACAATATCATCATCTTCACTATCAATTCGTGGTGTAGGGCCAAGAGATGTACTCGAGTTTACTCCTTTTCCTTGGAATAGCATATGGCACACTACTAGAATGCATGTTGCATCGTACATACTGCCACTTCACTGCAGAATATTCTCCTCACTGTCGCCACTAGAACTGCTTTCAATAACTTTGAAATCACTATCATTGTCACTTATACTGCTCACATCTGAGTCCTGTACACGGTGAAATGAAATAGTTTCCTTTTTTGTCCTGGTACAGGTGAACGTGAATGAGACGGCCCAGCACCAGAGGTGGACGGTTGTGGGTCATTTGGGTTTTCATCACTAATTATGTTATCCTGGGCACTGCTTTCGGTCACACCCTTTTGAAAACCATGGAATTCACTTTCACTGGCACTTCCATCGCTATTTTAACTATCTGTTTGTCTCACCATCATACAAGCTCCTCCTACCTCTGCTATATCCCACACTGTAATGATATTGAGTGGTAAATAACATAAAAGGTACAATACCGTGACCGGAACAATACACAAATAACCCATACATAGGAGAAAGATGCATCAATGAGAAGGCCTCCAATTCACTGGGGAGTGAGGTACAGTGGACCCTTGCTATTCGAACACTCCAAAACTCACCATCATTCCAGAATGCTGTTCAAGTGCTGTTACCAAACGAATTTATTCCCATAAGGAATGATGTAAATTAGATGAGTCCATTTCAGACCCCCAAAAATACACTTATAAAAGCACTTAAAATAATAAACTTACATAAAAGGGTGAGTTTTGGAGTGTTCGAATAGCGAGGGTCCACTGTAGTACTTCTTACCACGAGGCATGGTGAACAAGGACTACAAACATGGCGCTCCCACAATGCACCACTGAATCCCCGATTTTTTTCATACTGCGCACACCCACCACGCAGACCCATTCTCACACATGTAGGCCTACCAGCTTTCTCCCACTTGATTTGAAGCCACTAGAATTTACGCATATTAATGCGTCGAAACAGTGGCTCGTAAGACGTATATAGTATACGACCGAAACATTCAAAGGGTTAAATGTCATAGTATATTACGTGTGGGTGGGGTGGGCTGACCTGGCTGGCTACCATACCTCCCAAATCTGACTTACTACAAATAAAACTCACCTCTCACCCTACATTAAGACTACAAATATTATAAGGTAAATAATGGGTGTACTGTGTGTGTATTTTACTTTTTATTGTTTTTAATGCCTAATTCTATTGTTAATTTAATATGTTAGTGTAAACTTGTTATCTGGCATTTATATGCATTTATAAGTGGGAAAAAATGGCATTCTGCTTTCCAGCGATATCTGCTTTCTGGCAGTAGCCTGGAACCTAACCTGCTGTATAAGTGGGACCCTACTGTATCTACCAAATCTGCTAGGAAAATGATAGGATGGATAATGAGAACCTTCAAAACTAGAGATGCCAAGTGCAGATGATTCTCTTCAAATCGCTTGTTCTCTCTAGGCTGGAATATTTCTGTACACCAATGACCCCTTTCAAAGCAGGCAAAATTGCAGACCTTGAGAATATACAGAGAACTTTCACAGCATGTATAGGTATGATAAAGCAAATAAATTACTAGGAAAAATTGAATTTCCCTGATTTGTTCTCCCTGGAATACAGGTTAGAAAGATACGTACATGATAACACACTTGGAAAATCCTAGAGGGACTAGTCCCAAATCTGCACATGAAAATCACTCCTACAAAAGCAAAAGACCCGGCAGGAGATGCAACATCTCCCCAATAAAAAGCAGGGGTGCCACCGTACACTAAGAGACAACACAATAAGTGTCAGGGGCCCAAGACTGTTCAACTGCCTCCCAGCATACATAAGGGGAATCAATAGACCCCTGGCCATCTTCAAGGAGGAGCTAGATAGGCACTTAAAGTCAGTACCTGACCAGCCGGGTTGTGGTTCATATGCTGGCTTACGTGCAGCCAACAGTAACATCCTGGTTGATCAGGCCCTGATCCACACGAGACCTGGTCATGGACTGGACCACAGGACCAATGACTCTGAAACCCCTCCAGGTATACTCCAGGTATTGCAATAAAACACAGCTTTCTCCCACTTCCATTTATATACATGGCATTTATCAACTTCTGATTCCATCATCTACCTGTCACTCCATTTGCTAAATTTATCCAAAATATTACATAAATATTAAGTGATATTATTTATTTTGCACTAGATGTTTGTATCATCTGGAAATAAATTCATATAGTTGTCATTCCTTCTGGTAAGTTATTTATATAAATTAAAAACATTATAGTGGCAAATACAGATGCTTGTGACACCCCAAGGATAACATTTACCTTACAGGACATTTTTCCTCTTACTGCTGTTTGAATTTTTCTCCCATATGGAAAATCGCTCATCCATTTTAAGTTTGCCTTTATTCTTCCAATGTTCTGAAGTTTCCAAGCTAGCCTCTCATAGGAAACCCTATCTTAAGCCGATCTAGTCAATCTAATCTGCCCATCCACAACATAAGTACCTACCTCATTCCATGTGGAGGTTGCAATCAGAAATATGTGGAAGAGACCTCTCATAGCCTACAGAGCTAGTTGAAAGAACATCAATACTCCTGCAGGACTCATGACATAAATAACACCTTCATGATACATAGGATCTGATTGCACACCTGATGTCATAGAAGGATGTCAGCTAGTCACAAAGAAAATGGACAAAACACAAAAATACGATCCAACATGTTCAAGAGGCGTTCGGTTTAGCCAAACCTGCAGCCCAACTGATCTTACATAAACAGATCATCAGGATTTGTAGGCTTCCTGCAGTGCTCTGAATTTGGAAACACCGCATGCAATGACAATGACCTGGCCACTCACCTGACTATACTTGTATAAATTTGCTCACTGTATATTCCAGTTTATTGACTGAAGAAACCTGTCACAGGTGTAACATAGGATATCCTTACAAATAATCAAAAAGCTTTAAATCCATATATCTAATTTCATACCTACAATTTTTATATATTTTGTCATCATGTGATATAAATTACTGAAATAAAGTATACCTGTAATGGTCACTGATCCAGCTGGCAGTGATTTATTACAATTGTGTATGCCCATAATTATCATGTACAATATAAAAACATTGTAGAAAATCAAAACAACAATTTGCAAGAACATCTTCATATATAACCGGAAAACTTAACTTACTCAAGAGGAAAAAACAAATGTATTTGGTGCCCTAAGGGAAGTCAACCCTGCTGCCCTCCTTGACTCTAAGTGTCGTACTGCACACACTAGTCAAGTATAAGACACATACTGCACAACAGTCTATTAATGGAACAGTGTAACGCTCAGTTTAGAGCTTGATAATGATATAATTTGATAAAGCTCTACAGCAAACATTTCTTAATGACTTTTTTTTTTTTTTTTTGCACCGTGTTTCTTGGGCCCATCTTGTCCACCAGCTTGCACCTTATGGAAAACTTATAACTAACTTAAATACCATCTCGTATCTTAAAACCACTCCCGAGTCTTACTTTTAGTCATGATAATCTCAGATCTTCTCAGTTGCAGTAATTAAAATAAAAAAAATCTATGACTAGGGTAGCGTCTTGCCTGAAGCTGCGATGTAAACAAAAGTTGCTCCCTGATTCACATTTGTTAAAAAAAAAATACAAAAAAAAATTATAACATAGTGTCTAAAAGTCTTCAATATATAAACAAATCCCTGTTGCTCCTATTAAAAATGCAGTATAACGTTAAAATAAGTCGATTTTAAATACTTGGCAGGAAAACATATGTGAGAATTGAATATTTTATTATAGGTTTTTATTTTTTGTTAGTATATTGGCAGCTTCTAACACATCCTGTTTTGTTTAATTTTATTCATTTTTCATTATTTGTTCATACAATTAGACAAATATTAATATATTTCTGGTTACCAGTGAATGCGTGTCAGTCAAAGGGATGTCATATGTAAACGTGTCGTCTTGGTCAATATTTTTATAAATAAATAAATGC
>WNWK01014858.1:0-49829 GCA_009830355.1 Cherax destructor
AGAGAAAACGTAATGTTTCCCTCTGCCCAGCATATAATCATAGCATGTTTATATGCTATGTAACGTGTTTCTTATATAATTTTGAAGAAAATATATAGATGGGTTAATGAAAATGTGTATATTAACGTAAAATGAGACATTTAATATGCCCAAGAGTGATTATTATTAGTACAGCCTCTCCTCACTTAGCGACGTACTCGTTTACCGATGCCTCGGACTTACGACGGGCTCTCTGATCAGTATTCATACCTAAATAATGTATATTAGAGCTCATTTCCTCTATTCTCTTTATTTAAATATACAGTACACTACTGTATAAATATTTAAAAATATTCCAGAAATGTTATAAATGGTGCAAAGGTGACATTAAAACAATATCAAAGATTGCTGACACAAACTCACTACCATTATATTATGCTCCTCGCTTAGCGACGAATTTGTTTAACGACGTGGTCTCAGGAACGAGACTCCGTCGTTAAGTGAGGAGAGGCTGTATTACGTAATGTTTTCCCTCCGCTCGGCAACCACACCTCCATAGCATATAAACTTAGCATGTTTATATGCTATGTAATGTGTTTCTTATCTAATTTTGAAGAAAATTTCATAGGTGGATTAATGAAAATGTCTAAATTAATGTAAAATAAGACATTTAATGTGCCCAAGAGTGATTATTATAATGTACTATTAGTATTACTATGGTTTTAAGACTAGAGGGACACTCTTAATAATAATAATAACAATATCTTTATTTACTACAAGTACATACATGTACAAGGTATACAGGCCTAGCTGACATCATTGACATACTACTATGTAGAAAGCCCCTTGTTACGCAGAGCATTTCGGGCAAATTAGTTCCTTGTCCCAGGATGCGACCCACACCAGTCGACTAACTCCTAGGTACCCATTTTACTGAAGGGTGAACATAGACAACTGATGTAAAGAAACATGCCCAATTTTTCTACCTGCGCTCGGAATCAAATGCAGACCCTCGCCGTGTGAAGCGAGAGCTTTAGTGATCAGGCCAGCACAGTGTGTAAGTATATTTAGGTACATGTACACATAAGTATTATTATCAGAGTACAGTGGACCCCCGGAAATCGAAAATTCTTCATTTCAGAATGCAGTTCAAGTGCTGTTACCAAACAAATTTATTCCCATAAGGAATGATGTAAATTAGATTAGTAAAGTAAAGTAAATTTTATTTCATTGCAGATTGCAGATTACATAGGTATTGGTAGTTACAATGTAAATTGAGTGCAAGGAGAGCCACTGACATGCCATGGCATTAGGGGCAGCTTATTCTAGTAACTTAAAGACTATGTACTTAATATTAGAGAAATTTATTGAGTTTATTCTAGTTAAAAATTGTTTTCAAAATTACATTATGATGAAATTTTACTGTTTAAATTATTATATAATGATATTAGATTGTTATAGTAATGGTAATATGGAATTGAGATTATCTTAAGGAAAATAACATTGAGCATTTTTGACATTAACTTATAATATGAGTATTTAGTTTTGATTGAGTAGGGGGTAACATAATAGTAACATATTATTAAAAATTGAGATTATTGTATAGGAAAGTAATAATGAGCATTTTTCAAAGTAGTTTATAGTATGATCATTTAGTTTTGGGTGAGTAGGTGGTTTTTGAGTTGAGGCTTAAATTGATTTTCAGACAAGATTATCTTAATATTTACTGGTAATGAATTCCAGATTCTGGGGCCCTTTATGTGCATAGAATTTTTACATAGGTTGATATGAACACGGGGTATATAAAAAAGTGATCTGTGTCTTGTGTTGTGGTCATGGGTCCTATTAAAGTTGGTGAGGAGAATTTTGAGCGGAGGGTTTATATTAGAGTGTAAAGTTTTATATATGTAGTAGGCACAAGAGTAAGTATGAATGTTCTTTACGGTGAGTAGTTTGAGACTTTTGAATATTGGTGGAGTATGCTGTCTAGAGTGGGAATTTGTTATCATTCTGACTGCGGCCTTTTGTTGTGTTATGAGTGGTCTAAGGTGATTTAATGTTGTTGATCCCCATGCACAGATTCCATAGGTGAGATACGGGTAGATAAGTGAATGATATAGTGCAAGGAGAGCTGATTGTGGTACATAATAGCGTATCTTTGATAATATGCCTACTGTCTTCGAGATTTTCTTGGAAATTTGTTGTATGTGTGTTTGGAATTTAAGGCTACTGTCAAGGTGGATTCCTAGGAATTTTCCCTCTGTGAGTCTTGTGATGGGTGTACCATTGAGCGTTATGTTAAGTGGAACATTTGTGGCTTTACTTCCAAACTGTATGAAGTAGGTCTTGTCAGTATTGAGAGTAAGCTTGTTAGTCGTCATCCATGTTGATATTTTCTGTAATTTGGCATTAACAGTGTTGGCCAGTATAACTGGATTTGGGCGAGAGAAGACATATGTTGTGTCATCTGCAAATAATATGGGTTTGAGTAGTTGTGATGCATTCGGTAGGTCATTTATGTAAATGAGGAATAGGAGTGGCCCCAGGACACTTCCTTGAGGGACTCCAACTGTAATTTGTTGTGTGGAAGAGTTCGCTCCATTTGTGTACACGTATTGGCTTCTGTTGGTGAGGTATGACTTTAGGTAGTTGAGTGGGTGCCCCCTTATACCATAGTGTGCTAATTTTTTGAGCAGTAAATCATGGTCGACTGTATCAAAAGCTTTGCGTAGATCAATGAAGATTCCCAGTGGGACTTCTTTCTTCTCAAGTGCTGTATATATTAACTCCAACATGTGCATAATAGCATCGTTTGTGCTCTTGTTTGTCCTGAATCCAAATTGACATGGGTTGAGTACATTGTGTGAGACGAGGTAGGAATAGATTTGTCTATGAATTAATTTTTCGAAGATTTTAGAAAGCAATGGTAAATTAGAAATTGGTCTATAATTATTCAGGTCTGTTTGATCACCTCCTTTGTGGATCGGGGTGACCCTAGCTATTTTGAGAATTGATGGAAAGGTAGAGGCTTCAATGGATTTATTGAATAGTGTTGCTATAATTGGTGACAGTACCTGTGAAGCTTTTTTGTACATAAAAGTTGGTAAGCTGTTTATGTCTCCTGCCTTGTTTTTAAGGGTGTTGATTATGAGCGAGACTTCAATTGGGTTGGTAGGAGCTAGGAATAGTGTATTAAGGTAGGTGTTTGTGAGGTAGTCTGTTGGACGGGTGTTTGAGCTTGGGATTTTACTCGCTAGATTCTTTCCTATGGTGGAGAAGAAAACATTAAGTCTGTTTGCTGTCTCAGTAGGTGAGAGTAGGGGTTCATCTGCTCTTGATAATTTGATGGTGTTGTTTTTCGCTATCTTATTATTTCCAAGAATTCCAGATAGGGTCTTACAGGTCTTTTTCATATCACCTTTTATGTTCTGGAGTCTGTTCTCATAATACAATTTTTTTGATCTTCTTATCAGGCTGGTAAGGATTGACGAGTAGCGTTTGGATTGTTCTCTAGTTATTAGACCCCTTCTGTATTGTTTTTCATATTGGTGCCTTTTGTTAATGGATTTAAGGATGCTGGGTGTTAGCCAGGGATTGTTAAGTCTCTTAGCTGTGATCTGTTTAGTTTTTTTAGGGCAATGTTTGTTATAGAGGTGGTGGGTTTTGTTAAGGAAATTCTTGATGCATTCATTAGTATCTGTATATGTTTCTAACTCATTATGCCAGTCAATGTTAATCATAGCTGTTATAAAGTTATTTACAGCTGACTCATTATGTAGTCTGAAGGCAACTTTGTAATATCTAGGGCAATTTCCAAGGTTAGTTATGAGAAAGGTCGGATAGTGGTCTGTGATGTTGTCTGTGATTATGCCTGATTTTAGAGGGGATATAGTATTAGTCCAGATGTGGTCTAGTAATGAAGTACTAGTCTCGGAGATTCTTGTAGGTTTTGATATTGTTGGTAGTAACAAGCAGTTGCTCATAGTGTTTGTGAATTCTGTTACTTGTGGGTCCTGGTCATGTAGGAGATTTATATTGAAATCTCCTGTGAGCAGCAAATGGTCTTTGTTCATGTGTGCATCAGTTATCAGGTTACCTAATTTTTCACTAAAATGGTGAATGTTTGACTGTTGTAATCTGTAGATGTTTATCACTGTGAGGGGTTTTTGCAGGTCTTTTGATTTAAATTTAGCTATAATATATTCTCCATGCTCATCCCTTATGCAAGAGTTATTGATACATTCAAGTTGATCTGAGTAATATATAGCTATTCCACCCCCTCGCTGATATGTCCTACAGTTGTGAATGGCTGTGTAACCTGGGATGGCATAGACATCTGTAGTATCAGGCTTTAGCCAGGTCTCAGTGAGTGTGATGATTGACATATTGGTCTGGAGGGATTGGAGTAGTGCTGTGAGGTCATCATAATGTTTGCTCAAAGATCTAACATTGTAATTGAAGATAGTTATGTTATTGTTGGCTCTGAGTAATGTTTTTGCTTGATCTGCTGTGTAATAGTTGCAGTTGCTGTTGGAATCATGTAAGTCATTTAATAATAGGTTGATATCAGGATCAATTCCTGTAATCATAAGATTTGATGTGATTCTATAACTAGACCTGAGAATAATAGATAATACTAAACTTAATAATATGGTACTAGATTAAATTCTTAGTAACTATTTGATTATTACAAATTTTTAATAATTGTTTGCAGAGATATAAGGTATTTGACAGAGTTCTTGGCACGTGAATTTGTACCTTAGTCAATTTATACAAATGTAATTAATTGAACTATGGTAGTTTTACTAAAGCTGGGAATAAAGGAGCTAGGGAAAATAATAGCAAACAATGAAAGTAAAGTAAATTAGTACCTGAGTTAGCACCTTAATTATTATAATAAAAATTAATATAAGAACTGTGGCAGTTAGATTTTTTTAAAAATAAAAACTAGGGAATATAATAGTAAAGAATGAGAGTTAACACTTTAGGGAATATAATAGTAAATAAAAAGAGTAAAACACTTTTGCACCAGAATTAGCACCTTAATTATCTTTTAAAGCTTCAAGTAAAGGAGTTATTGGATGAAAGGCAGTACTAGGTATTGATTTGTTGGGAACTATTTCAATAGAATATATAAGTGGGGATTAAATTAAATGGACAGATAGTAAATATGATATGAAATTAACTTAGAAGCAAGATTTGATTTATATTATAAAGTTTAAGCAAGTAATAGCACTAAAAATAAAGTACATAATGTATGAGGTAGTTGGTACTAGCTAGTATAAAGTTAGTACAAAAAAATTTCACAATGTAGTTGTAACATACACAAATACACCACACGTATATTTCAGACTCCCAAAAATACACCTATAAAAGCACGTAAAATAATAAACTTACATAAAAGGGCGAGTTGGGAGTGTTCGATTTCTGAGGGTCCACTGTACATATTAAATATTCAATAACTTTAAAACAGTGAAATTCTGGAAAGTTTCGAGACATAATAGAGAGAATAGAGAGAGGTGCTCGCGGAGAATCTAAACAAACCGGGTGGGGCGTGCCATATTAGAAAGACTGCTCGCTGCATAGAGAGTTTTGGTCATAATCTGAAATCGCAGTATTAGCGGAAAGCCGTAAGGCGAAACGCCGTAAAGCGGGCCCCTACTGTATGTTTTACTAATAACCTCCTTAACCCTTTCAGGGTTTTTGACGTACTAGTACGGCTTACACGCCAGGGCTGTTTGACGTACTAGTACACATAAATTCTAGTGGCTTCAAATCGAGGGGGAGAGAGCTGGTAAGCCTGCATGTGATAGAATGGGTCTATGTGGTAAGTGTGCGCAGTAGGAAAAAAATCTATGCACCCACATTGCATTGTGGGAGTGGTAATTCAGTGCGCATTTGTCACCAAGCTATGTGGTAAGGAATACCTCACTCCAGCAGTGTGAGTGGTGGGTAAGGCAGTGGGGAGGGGGGGTAAGGCAGTGGGAAAGGTGGGGAAGGCAGTGGGGTTTGTGTAAACAACATTGGCTGGCTGGCTGGCTGGGGCTGGCTGGCTGGCTGGGGCTGGCTGGCTGGCTGGGGCTGGCTAGCTGGGGCTGGCTGGCTGTGGCTGGCTGGCTGGCTGGCTGGCTGTGGCTGGCTGGCTGGCTGGCTGGCTGTGCTGGCTGGCTGGCTGGCTGGCTGGCTGGCGGGCTTTCTTTCTGTGGCTGGCTGGGGCTGGCAGGCTGGCTGGCTTGATGGCTGGCTGGGGCTCGCTAGCTGGGGCTGGCTGGCTGGGGCTGGCTGGCTGGGGCTGGCTGGCTGTGGCTGGCTGGGGCTGGCAGGCTGGCTGGCTGGGGCTGGCAGGCTGGCTGGCTGGGGCTGGTGGGCTGGCTTTCTGTGTCTGGCTGGGGCTAGCAGGCTGGCTAGATGGCTGGCTGGGGCTGGCTTGCTAGGGCTGACTGGCTGGGGCTGTTAGCTAGGGCTGGTGGGCTTGCTGGCTGTAGCTGGCTGGGGCTGGCTGTGGCTGGCTGGGGCTGGCAGGCTGGGGCTGGCTGGCGGTTTCTGGCAGGCTGGCTGGCTGGGGTTGGCTGGGGCTGGCTGGCTGTCTGTCTGTCTGTCTGTCTGTCTGTCTGTCTGTCTGTCTGTCTGTCTGTCTGTCTGTCTGTCTGTCTGTCTGTCTGTCTGTCACACAGGTACACATAAATACAATTATACATAGTGTAAATTACCTAGGATAACCCAAAAAAATCCAGACTGTCAAATAATATGTATCGACTCAGATGTGGCAATGTTGGTTCACTAGTGACTGCCTCTGAGACAGACAGACAGAAAGAGAGAGAGACAGAAAGAGAGACAGAGACAGAAAGAGAAACAGACAGACAGGCAGATAAAACAGTGAAAACAAATAAAGAGAAGGCATTGAACCCTCATTTGTCAAATGTCATCACTCATTAGTGTGGTGATAAGCCGAGGCTAACCAGTCACCCCTGGCTGGCAGGGAGACAGGGAGGCAGGGAGCCAGGCAGGGAGGGAGGCAGGGAGCCAGGCAGGGAGGGAGGCAGGGAGCCAGGCAGGCAGGGAGGCGGGCAGGCATGATCCTTGATGCTGGAGAGGGGTTCTGGATCAATCAATCCCAGGGAAGATCCTTGATGCTAGAGAACCTCAAGGGAGGTTCCTTGATGCTGGTGAGGGGCTCTTAATCTAGAAAACGATCTGTGTTCCAGTTCCCTGAATTGAGCCTGAATACCTTCCAGGCGAAGGCAGTGTACCTCATCAAATGTCATCACTAATTAGTTTAGCTGATAATAATAAGATAACAGGACCCTCACCCCTCATCAATGTCACTGCTTCAATAATAATAATTATTATTTTATTATTATTATTATTATTATATTATTATTATTATTATTATTATTATTATTATTATTATTATTATATTCTCCCGTGTATCCTAGGTAATTTACACTATGTATAATTGTATTTATGTGTTCCTGTGAGATTGAGACAGCCAGTCAGTCAGATAGCCAGTCAGCCAGCCAGTCAGTCAGATAGCCAGTCAGTCAGCCAGCCAATCAGTCAGATAGCCAGTCAGTCAGCCAGCCAGTCAGTCAGATAGCCAGCCAGCCAGTCAGTCAGATAGCCAGTCAGCCAGCCAGAAAGTCAGTCAGATAGCCAGTCAGCCAGCCAGTCAGTCAGATAGCCAGTCAGCCAGCCAGCTGGTCAGCTAGCCAGCCAGCCAGCTGGTCAGCCAGCCTGCCAGCCATTCAGCCAGCCGGCTAGCTGGTCAGCCAGCAAGCCAGCCGGCTGGCCATCCATGCAATCAGCTGTTCAGCCAGCCAGCCAGCTGGTCAGCTAGCCAGCTGGTCAGCCAGCCTGCCAGCCAACCAGCCGGCTAGCTGGTCAGCCACCAGCCAGCCAGCCGGCTGGACATCCATCCAGCCAGCTGTTCAGCCAGCCAGCTGGTCAGCCAGCCAGCTGGTCAGCAAGCCAGCCAGCCAGCTAGTCAGCAGTTATTGTGTAGTATACAAGGAGTGTATATATACAAAATATTGTTTATATTGGTCTCACAGGACATAAACGTTACTTGACAAAATAAAATATTAAAAAATAAAAGAAAAAATTATAAAAAAAATAAATAAACTATTACCGGGTGACAGGCAGTTGGCGATGTTGCCGTAAGCAGTTCACTTTCTGTCAACTTCAAGCCTCTATATCTCGGTAACTATTGATCGCAAAAATATTTTTTTTAGCCTATTAGATTTAAAAAAAAAACTATTATTTCATAAGAAAAAAGAATTTTTTTTTTTTTTGAAAATTTCTCGACCCTGAGAGAGAGTTAAGAATTGAAGTCTCGACCCTGAAAGGGTTAAAGTATAGATGTGTCTATTTGTATGTGTTTCTATTTGTATTTGTACGTGTATGTGTTTGAGACAATCTTACCGCTGCTAGCAGTAAATGGGAGTCAAAGTCGGCAAAATCGCTGATGCGTAAATATTGTTGACGCAGCAAAATTCGCGAGAGCATAATTTCATCAATTTTCCATAAAAATTTCATACTTTTTATTTTATTACCTTCAGAAAAAGATTCTCTACCATTTCATAAGAAAAAATACCTTTTTTTTTTTTTAAATTCTTGGACTCCGGCTGTCACTCTGAGATTTGGAATTTGGACCCTCAAAGGGTTAATCCTAAGTTAATTGTAAGTTTGCCCGAAATGCTCGGCACACAAAGGGGCTTTTGGCATGTACACCCAACTTTTATATTCCTTTGTACAAACATGTATCATGTCAAAATAAAATATTATTATTATTATTATTATTATTATTATTATTATTATTATTATTATTATTATTATTATTATTATTAGATGTGCTCACGGAGAATGTAAACAAACCAGGTGGCACCAGGTGACTGTATTAGAAAGTCAGGTGGGAGGACTCATAAAGCAAATTTTTCTTCATAATTTTAAATGTCTGTATTAGTGGAACGCCGTAAAGCGTGGCCCTACTGTATATGCAATTTTTTTTTTTATTGTTTTTTAGGCCTAGCTCTGTTGTTCACTTAATATATGATAGTACAGTCAACCCTCCATTTTCGTGCTTAATCCATTCCAGAGGGATCGACTAAAACAGAAATCAACGAAAACTGAAGCCATTTTCCCCATAAGAAATAATGTAAATTCAATTAATCCGTTTCAGACACCCAGGAGTATTAACAAAAAATATTTTTTAGAGATTAAATATAGATTTACATACAGAAAATAATGACAAATAAATATAAAGCACTAATAACATGTATAAATGAACATTTAACATCACACTTACCTTTATTGGCGACTCTTGTTGGTGTATGGAAGATGGAGAGGAGAGAGGGAGGCGAGTTTATTGTTGGGAGGCAGGACAAAATGCTTCAATTTGACACTAATATCAGCTCTACGGCTTATTTATCTATCACAATTCATATAATATGACATAATAAATAATATTAATAACATAGAAACATAATATAAACTCTAGAATGAATAAAACATGTCATTACGAATGTAAGGACTGGTGGTAGTGGTGTTGTTGTTGTTGGGTATAAGGGCCACTGATCATAAGCCGTGGTGGTGGTCGGCGGCAGCAAAAAACCACAACCACTATTTACACAAACAATGTACATAATTTATAAATAAGAAATATTTACAATTTAATTTATAAATAAGAAATGTTTTGACTTTAATTTATAAATAAGAAATATTCACATTTATATAAATAAGAAATATTTACACTTACCTTGGAGGAGATGTTGGCAGAAGGCGGCTCTGGACTCAGTGCCCATATACTCCTCAAACAACAATGGAGGAGTTAAGTTTTGTGTCGTCATTTTTCTATCGCTTAACTTACTTGCTACACTGTTAGTGCTACACTTTATCGCTGGCTGGTGCTATAGCCTTTATCGACTCCACTTTGCTACGATTTCTTTCTTTAATTCTATGGTGTTCCTCACTTTCTTTACCAAAGGACTGGCACTAGGAGCATTCTTTGGGCCCATGGTGGCTTATTTAGCAGTCACACACAATAATCAAGGGCCAAAAACAATGGATTGTTAAGAAATGTTTTGTATGAACTCGCAGGATAAGGTTCACTCAACCAGAAACAATGCTACACTGCCTGAGAATGTGTGTGGGAGGCAGGCTATTTGCTTTGTATGTGTGCTGGGCACTGGACAGGTTCCGTACCATGAACGAAAACGGAGCCAATCACTGAAAACGGAGGTAATATTTCCACGAAAAAAGTGCCCGAAAACTGAAATCACGGAAAACAGAGATACACGAAAATAGAGGGTTGACTGCATAAACATTTTATCAGGGTTTTATATGCATTTGAAAGTGAAAAAAAGGCTGACTCACTTTATGACAATTTTTGCTTTATGCCAGTATCCTTGAACGTAACCTGCCATATAATCGGGGGCCCTACTGTATAAACCCAGGACTTAGTAGCTTACAGTCTGGGGAAGAATCTACAGTGGACCCTTGCTATTCGAACACTCCAAAACTCACCCTCATTCCAGAATGCTGTTCAAGTGCTGTTACCAAACGAATTTATTCCCATAAGGAATGATGTAAATTAGATTAGTCCATTTCAGACCCCCAAAAATACACTTATAAAAGCACTTAAAATAATAAATTTACATAAAAGGGTGAGTTTTAGAGTGTTCGAATAGCGAGGGTCCACTGTATAAGCAAATAAGCCAAACTGCTTGGCTTTCTTTGGGTTACCCTGGATTGACCCTCTTGGGTTACTAATATGAGTACGTTTATGGCTTTTACTTTTTGCCTTTGTGATGGGAAAGGTGTTGCTCTGACAGGCAGGTGTGTAGCCTTTATTTTTTCTATAATTTGTTGTATTTTGAGCAGTACTTCTTACAGATTTGTGGGAGATACGATCCTAGAGATCACAGCAAATCCAGCACCTGGGATGACCACTATCTGCTGCCACTATAATTAATTTGGTTTCAGAGGCTATATCTTTAAATATTACTTTAATATCATTAATATTGATTTAATATGAATGTCTAGAATAAAACAGATTTAAGCATGGGAAATTAAATCATCATGTTTTTTACCAAAATAAAATGAGCATCATTTAAAAGTCAGTGAATTTGCAGAAGAGTTTTTAATGAGAACCATGGTTAATAGAAATCAGTGAATTTAGAATACATTTCATAAGAACGGAGGAGTACAGAGTTATTGGCGTAGGCTAGGCAGGTCTAACTCACCCTCACCCACTCATGTATGAAGCAACCCAAGTAGACTGAGAATTTTTTATTGAGCACTGTATTTTTACTTTATGATATTTTTAATTTTCTTTGCTTTTCTTTCAGGCTTATTGAGGAATGATGGAGTCTGATGACGATTTTAGTGACTATGAAGATAAAGCCATAGCACCAGGATATCACCTGTTGTCTATGCAGGATGATCTACAGGAAGTGGGTTTGCATCATATTCAAAAGAGCATACGTAAGATAACTGTGGATGGAAATGATGACTTCTCTGTTGTTGAAAAAGCACCAGAAGACTTGAGAAAGCATAATATAGAAGTAAATGATCTTCACTGTGAAGATACAAACAGAGATGTACAAGATATTTGTGAACTATTGCAGACTGACACAAAGAGCACCGGAAGTTATCTGCCAGACGGAACAAATGTTTCCTCGCCGTGCACATTTATTCCCTTAAGAGATAAAGCAAACTTTTCCAGTTATTCTCGCCTCCTTGGTCTCATGCAAAGGGAAAGTGATCTGCCAAAGGTGAATAATGTACAAGGAGAAAACATTGGATATATACCTTGTGTACTAGAGAATAATAAAGATAATATGAGTGATGATGAGAGGAAATTTGACAGAGGGCTTGAACCAGCACAACAAGCCTTGTTTTCAGAGGAAGTATTATCAGCATTCAACTTTCAAGAGAATTGGTCACTTACAAGTGATTGTCATGGAGCTTACGTATCAGACACACTTTCCACTGACTTTGGTTACCCAGGTTTGAAGAGTCATGATGTAGAGGCAGCTAATACAAGCACAGAGTTATTGACATTCCCTAAAGTCTCAGATACATTAGTTGAAGGAACAGCAGAAAACAAGTTTTCCTGCAAGAAAATATTCCCAGTGCATAGTTTATATAGTTCACATGCTGAAAAGGAAACTTATAATTTTGAAAAAGATATTTTGTTTGAGAAATACTTGGATGAGAGAGAGAGAAGCGTGACCAGTGGCAGCATGGTGTGCGGTGACAGAGATCTTAGAAGTACTACCATTGATAAGAAAAGTTCATTTCTGAGACTTCAAGAGCAGCTTAATATATTCCACTTGAGAATAAAAGTTCAGAGTGGTCACACACCAGCAGCAGCAGCAGCATCAATTGAGAAAAACAAATATGCTTCTAGACTTGAAATTCACTTCAGTCATATTAAATCATTAACTTGTTTTGAAGATTTGGCTCAAAAATTGTCAGAGTTTTCCATTGCCCTGAAAAATGACAAGCATTTGGCAAATTGTTTTTTAAATAGTCTTGTAAAATATGCGCAATCAGTTCTTGACTTAGATTCTGACTTAACTAAGATTAATGAATTCCTTGAATGTATAATTCCTTATGTCAGGGATGTCATTACTAGCCAGATTGACAGAATGTCTATTAGTTTTATTAGGGATAATAACTTTGTCCAGAATCTTTACAAAGCAATGGTTAATATATTTAACAAGGAAACCAGGTACGGAGAAGAGTCCATCAGTAAGTTGCTGCAGTATCAACAGAAGGATAAGAATATCAAGGCTCATATTGCACGAATGTCACCACAAGACTCACAGAAATTATTCCAGGAAACCTTTTCTGATAAAGGGAATCCATCAGATCTGTATCTTATTTATATCTGGCAGATTTTACAAATTTATGAAATAGGAGAAGAAAATGCACTTGAAATACCAGTGTTGTCAATCACGGATCTACTAGAAGACTCAGGAAAATTTATTAGTGTACTTCCTACAAAGGACATGAAAAAGGAAGGGAAAGTTCCTTTCATTTATGTTGCACAGAAATCTGTAACAGAATCAAGTGACAAGTTGAAAGAAACTCCCAAACAATTTGTTGACATAAGTTTTGAATGGGTTAATTTTCACATTGGTCAGCTGTATGAAAATGGAGTCGTATTTCTCGTTAACATGATGGACTGGGTTGAGCATTTGCAGAAAATCTCGCTGTCCATTAAACAGCTGGAAGTGAAAAAGAGTGCTAAGTTTGTGCCGTCACTTGGATCAACATATGCACTACTACTTCAGGTGAGAATAATTGTACTGCACAGGAGCTGAGCAGCTGACATGCCTATTGAGTTGGTAAGAATACATGCTGGAGTGTAGTCTAGGTTTTTAAGACTAAAACATTATGTTATGATGAGGATGTGCTTACTCTTGCATGCCACTGCCACTGTGGGTTAGGCAGTGGCTTTCTGCCTGATCCTGTGGTACATCCTTCATGATAACTGGCCATAATGTAGTTTCTGGTGTCCCTGCACTATTGTGGTTGTTTGCACTGCACCCTTAAGGATGGATGAACCTTGATGCTAGATGCTTGATGCTAGTGAAGTGCTCTCTATCCAAGGAATTGGAACTACCCTCCACTTTGATCATGATTACCTACCATTCCCCAGGCATTGTATGGGTGCAGCATTTTCCAGTAAATATAATACAGTAGACCATCGATTAACACAGTAGTTACGTTCCTGAAAATTAAGTGTAAGAGAAAATCATGTAAAGCAAACTAAAGAACTTATTGGAAAAATAGGGTTACATTCCTTAGGCCCTTCCAAAACAAACTTTTTTTTGTCTCCAAATTATAAAAAAATGAAAATGATAATGTAATTGTAGTTTATTGTTGTGATATATTATGTTTAATGCATTGCTTAAGCTACAAATGTTACAGAAATAATATTTCTTACTTTATATTGTGGTTGCTGGTACAGTAAGGCCCCACATATTTTGCAGGTTAGGTTCCAAGATACCCCCAGAAAGCGGACATTGCCGGAAACCAGAACGCCATTTTTTCCACTTATAAATGCATATATGTACAGTAAATGCCAGATAACAAGTTTACACTAACATACAGTAGGCCCTCATTTAGCACGGTAGTTACGTTCCTGAAAACGTCGTGTTAGCTAAAATCGTGTTAGATAATTAAAAGAACTTATGGGAAAAATAGGGTTACGTTCCTGAGAGTCCCCAAAAAGCCAAACAAGTTTTTTTTAGACCAACAGATCTTACAAATATAAAAGAGAATATGTAATTGTAGTTCATTATCGTGATGTATTATGTTGTTTTTACTGCTTAAGACTACAAATGTAACAGAAATAATAGTATTTACCTTAAATTGTGGGTGCTGATGTTTGTGGATGATTGTGAAGAGAGTGGAGAGTTATGCTGTGGCCCTACTGGGCTGAGGTGGATAGTAGAGATTCTGGAACTGAAGTCGATGGTTGTACTGAGTGTCTCTAACTTTAATAAAGTCATTCAGTAAGTCAGTCAAGTCATTCAGTAAGTCAGTCAAGTCATTCAGTAAGTCAGTCAAGACATTCAGTAAGTCAGTCAAGACATTCAGTAAGTCAGTCAAGACATTCAGTAAGTCAGTCAAGACATTCAGTAAGTCAGTCAAGACATTCAGTAAGTCAGTCAGTCAAGTCATTCACTAAGTCAAGTCATTCATTAAGTCAGTCAAGTCATTCATTAAGTCAGTCAAGACATTCAGTAAGTCAGTCAAGACATTCAGTAAGTCAGTCAAGACATTCATTAAGTCAGTCAAGACATTAAGTCAGTCAAGACATTCATTAAGTCAGTCAAGACATTCAGTAAGTCAATCAAGACATTCAGTAAGTCAGTCAAGACATTCAGTAAGTCAGTCAAGACATTCAGTAAGTCAGTCAAGACATTCAGTAAGTCAGTCAAGTCATTCAGTAAGTCAGTCAAGTCATTCAGTAAGTCAGTCAAGTCATTCAGTAAGTCAGTCAGTCAAGTCATTCAGTAAGTCAGTCAGTCAAGTCATTCAGTCAGTCAGTCAAGTCATTCAGTAAGTCAGTCAGTCAAGTCATTCAGTAAGTCAGTCAGTCAAGTCATTCAGTAAGTCAGTCAGTCAAGTCATTCAGTAAGTCAGTCAGTCAAGTCATTCAGTAAGTCAGTCAGTCAAGTCATTCAGTAAGTCAGTCAAGTCATTCAGTAAGTCAGTCAAGTCATTCAGTAAGTCAGTCAGTCAAGTCAGTCAGTCAAGTCATTCAGTAAGTCAGTCAGTCAAGTCATTCAGTAAGTCAGTCAGTCAAGTCATTCAGTCAGTCAAGTCATTCAGTCAGTCAAGTCATTCAGTCAGTCAAGTCAGTCAGTCAGTCAAGTCATTCAGTCAGTCAGTCAGTCAAGTCATTCAGTAAGTCAGTCCAGTCAGTCAGTAAGTTAGTCACACAAACATATGTTTACATCTTTTTGTGTGTACAAAGTAACACTTCATTACAGCCACAGGTTATGTCTTGTCTAATATCTTTTTCTTCGTTAGTTCTAAGACTTAATAAATGCTTAAACATTTTCTTGCCACTTTGAGCAACACTTGTATGCCTACTGGGTGACATGATTGCTTGGCAGATACAAGATATAGTAATTTAAAGATCAAAACACAATTCACTCTTATTCTTGACAAACACAGCTGGCTTGACGCGTATGGAATACGAATGTTGGGATGGTGGGGTGTTGTTGGGGAAGGGGTAGCATGGGAAGGCTGGTGGTCTCCCCAGTTGTTCCACAACATTAGCACTGGCCGCTTGAGGGAATGGTTGTTTTTTCTTCCTGCAAACTATAAGTTTATTCAGGTATACACAGATACAGTTACAAAGATTATCATACATAGCAGCATATGTGTAGAGAACCTAGGATAACCCAAACTTTGGGTTATCCTAGGTTCTCTAGGATAACACTTTGGGTTATCCTAGGTTTTCTAGGATAACACTTTGGGTTATCCTAGGTTTTCTAGGATAACACTTTGGGTTATCCTAGGTTCTCTAGGATAACACTTTGGGTTATCCTAGGTTCTCTAGGATAACACTTTGGGTTATCCTAGGTTCTCTAGGATAACACTTTGGGTTATCCTAGGTTCTCTAGGATAACACTGGGTTATCCTAGGTTCTCTAGGATAACACTTTGGGTTATCCTAGGTTCTCTAGGATAACACTTTGGGTTATCCTAGGATTCTCTACACATATGCTGCTATGTATGATAATCAATGTAACTATCTCTGTATACCTGAATAAACTTAGTTTGTGCGAAGGAAAAACAAATTCCCTTTTCCTCAAAGCATGAGGATTCTTACAGCGGTAAATAACCATGGGCTTACACTTGAAATCACCTGATGCATTACCCAAAAGGAGCAAGGTGAAGCGATCCTTTGCTGTCTTGAAGCCTGGTGCACTTTTCTCTTGCTGACTGATATAAGTTCATGTTGGCATTTTCTTCCAGAAAACACTTGTCTCGTCAGCATTAAACACTTGTTGTGGCTCATAGCCACCCTTAGTAGGACCCCCACTGACTCAATGGTTTAACCTACTGCAGGCGACCGCGGGCTCAAAATTTTTCCCCTCCAGCGAATCGCGTAATATAAGGTTTACGTCGTGTTAGATAAAAATGTGCCGCAATTCTTCAATCGCGTAATACCCAAAACGCGCAACATAAAGTCGTGTTAGCAATAGAACTAGGCATTAAAAGCAATAAAAAGTAAAATACACACACAGTACACTCATTACTTACCTTAAAATATTTGTAGTCTTAATGTAGGGTGAGTGGTGAGAAGTGTTTATTGTAAGAAGTCAGGTGTGGGTGATATGGTAGCCAGCCAGGCCACCCCACCCACATGTAATATACTACAACATTTAAAGCACCCCAGAGTGATAAAAGGCATATACAGTACATTTAATACTTACCTTAAAATATTTGTAGTAAATGAGAGGAGAGAGATGCGTAGTATGTAAACAAGCAGATGAATGTGTCTAGTTTTGGTTCATACACATTCATCTACACCTAACATCTCATATTTATGTTAATTTGTTCTACTGTGGGGTGTATTTATCATGTTCATATGTTATGTAGCATTTTTATTATATAATTTAAAAAAAAATATCATAGATGGTTTAATGAAAATGTTTATATTAACGTAATATACGACATTTAATGCACCTCAGTAATTATTATTATTATTATTAATATGGCGTCCTCAAGATTAACCCTTTGGGGGTCCAAGGGGTCTCTCTGAAACTCGTTCTCAGGGTCCATGAATTTAAAAAAAAAAATTATTTTTTCTTATGAAATGATAGAGAATCTTTTTCCGATCATAACGCCACAAAAGTTATGAAATTTGATCGAAAACTAACGGAATTATGCTTTCGCGAAGTTAGCGGTATCCATGACATTTACGCATCGGCGATTTTGCCCACTTTGAGCCCTATTTTCGGCAAATTCCAATGTTTCAGTCTACTAAAATTATAGCTATTTTGCTAGAACTCCATTTCTTCTATCAATTGAGTACAAGAAACTGCCTATTTACCAATTTCAACTACCCAAAATAGTGGTCAGAAAATGGCAATTTGGCCAATTTCACACAAATTTCTAACGATGCCAATTTCAAAATAGGGTCCATAATAAACAAGGCAGACATTCCTGGCACTAAAATAACATCTTTGTTCATTAGTCACGTTTCCAGGCCCCTCTTACATTACTTTTGCTTTCCATTTTGAATTTTTATTCTCACAAAAATTAGAAGATTTACTGTTATGTATACAACTGCATCATTGTAAAAATGGTATAAATAATATCAGCGCACTTGTGCAAGAATATTAGATTCTCCAGTTGATGTGTATATTGGACGCATGGTGTGATTTGTTTACTCTTGAACATCGGCCAAAATCGAACATTTTCGCTACTTTGCGCTCAGTTTCAAGGTACTTGTCATCGGGAAACCAGTCAAAATTATCTCTATTTCTGTAATATATCATCTATTCTATAAAATGAGACTAAGAAAATGAGAATACAAGCATAAATACCATACGAAAATAGACTGCAAAGTCGCTGTTTTAAACCCAAAACACGTTCAGAGTTTTTTTTTCCTCATTATGCACTGTGTGGTGCAGGAATTTTTTTATACTGCGCACACTGACCGCACAGACCCATTCTATCACATCTAGGCCTAACAGCCTGTTTCTGCTTGATTTGAGGGCGCTAGAATTTAGGCGTACTAGTACGTCAATAACCCCAGGGCGTAAGCCGTACTAGTACAACCAAAACCCCGAAAGGGTTAATAAGACACTGTTAGTGATTTTAAAGTGTACCTGCATGCCAGCACAGTGTGTAAGTTTATTTAGGTACGGTACACATAAGTATAATTTTTTAGAGTACAGTGGTACCTCGAGTTACTAGCAAAATTCGTTCCAGACGGCTCTTCAAGTGCCGATACTGAAGGAATTTTTTCCCATAAGAAATAATGAAAATTAGATTAATCCATTTCAAACCCCCAAAAATACACTTACAAAAGCACCTACAAAAATACACTTACGTAATTGTTCGAGTTGGGAGCTGCTCGTAAGTAGAGGTACCACTGTATATACAGCCTCTCCTCACTTACTGACGTACTCATTTACCAACAACTTGGAGTTACGATGGGCTCTCCAACGAGTCAGTATTGTATGCCATATGAGAACTTGGGTCACGGAAACGGGCAGCGCAATGTCTCAGCGTCAAGCATCTCAATCTCCTTCTTACAGCTACTTAGTACACTAGCTTTTAAAGTCTCCAAGACTACATATTTGAAAGAGGAAAGAGAGGAAAATGGAAGAAGTACAAAAGAAGTTTATTGTAAAGGAGTTAGTGACGGGTCTCAGTATCAAGCAATCTCCAAGACTACATATTTTGTCTATAAATTGTAATTGATTGTGCACCCCATAGTACAAGATAGAAGTGCAACAGCACTTGGAAGAGGAAAGAGAGGAAAATGGAAGAAGTACAAAAGAAGTTCACAGGAAAGGGGTTAGCTGGTGTGTTTGTCTGTGTTTACATTCTCGGTCTCTTGTGGCAGCTTAATTAAGAAATGATTAAACTCAGTGAACAAGATATGTCGATGGTGATAATAATAATAATAATCATAATAAAATTTAACTGTCTAAACGTAGATCTATGATTTATTTGTATTTGATGAAGCGCTAAACTCAAATTCCAGACACGTATACAACAAATTTCCAAGAAAATCTCTAAGACAGTAGGCATACTATCAAAGACATGGTACTATGTTCCACAATCAGCTCTCTTTGCACTATATCATTCACTCATCTACCCTTATCTCACCTATGGAATTTGTGCATTGGGATCAACAACAGTCAATCACCTAAGACCAATAATAACCCAGCAAAAGGCTACAGTCAGAATGATAACAAATTCCCACTCCAGACAGCATACTCCACCAATATTCAAAAGTCTAAAACTACTCACCATAAAGAACATCCATACTTATTCTTGTGTGCCTACTTCATACATAGAACACTACACTCAAACATAAACCCTCCACTCAAACTTCTCCTCACCAACCTTAACAGGATGCACGACCATAACACAAGACACAGATCACTTTTTGATGTACCTCATGTCCATATCGCACTGTGTAAAAACTCTATGCACATAAAGGGCCCCAAAATTTGGAATTCATTACCAGTAAATACTAAAGTAACCCGGTCTAAACATCAATTTAAGACTCTTTTCAAAAACCACCTACTCACCATAAACTAAAAACTCAATACTTAATTAACTTTACCAAAAAATCTACCAATTACCTAAATCTTAAAACCTCAAAATTAAATGCCCAGAGTTCATACATTACTTAATACTACATGGTAGTATAAATACCTGCCCAAAACAATACTGCCTTACACCCAATTGTAGCATTCTCATACTGTAAACTACTTTCAACAACGTACGATATTATATTCCCATAATATAATTTAAATATTTACTATTGATATAAACAAACTGCAAAATACTTTCAACTTGTCCCAATGTAATATCCCCAGATTGTTAATTTGAGTAAACTTACTGTCTCTTATAAATAAAAACAGATGTACAACTTAAAACAGCTACTTTGCAGTCTATTTTCGTATGATATTTATTGATGTATTCTCGTTTTCTTGGTCTCATTTGATAGAATGGAAGATATATTACAGAAATAGAGATGATTTTGATTGGTTTGACAATGACAAGTACAGTGGATCTCCGCATTTCGGTCACCTCGGAAATCGAACAATTATGTAAGTTTAATATTGTAAGTGATTTTGTATGTGTATTTTTGGGGGTCTGAAAGGACTAATCTAATTTACATTTTTCCTTAAAAGAACAAATTTGTTTAGTAATGGCACTTGAACAGCCTTCTGGAATGAATTATGACCGAAACTTGGGGGTCCACTGTACCTTAAAATTGAGCTCAAAGTAGCGAAAATGTTCGATTTTTGCTGATGTTCAAGAGTAAACAAATCACACCATGCGTCCAATACACATCAACTGGCAAGTCTAATATTCTTGCACAAGTGCGCTGATATTATTTATACCATTTTTACAATGATGCAGTTGTATACATAACAGTAAATCTTCTAATTTTTGTGAGAATAAAAATTCAAAATGGAAAGCTAAAGTAATGTAAGAGAGGCCTGGAGATGTGACTAATGAACAGAGATGTTATTTTAGTGCCAGGAATGTCTGCCTTGTTTATTCTGGACCCCATTTTGAAATTGGCATCGTTTGAAATTTGTGTGAAATTGGTCAAATTGCCATTTTCTGACCACTATTTTGGGTAGTTGAAATTGGTAAATGGGCAGTTTCTTGTACTCAATCGATAGAAGAAATGGAGTTCTAGCGAAATAGCTATGATTTTAGTGGACTGGAACATTGGAATTGGCCAAAAATAGGGCTCAAAGTGGGCGAAATTGTCGATGCGTAAACATCGTCAAGACTGATAACTTTGCGAGAGCATAATTCCGTAAGTTTTCAATCAAATTTCATACTTTTGTGTCGTTATGATCAGAAAAAGATTCTCTATCATTTCATAAGAAATTTTTTTTTTTTTCCAAAAAATTTTCGACCCTGAGAACGAGTTTCTGAGAAGGCCTGTCGACCCCCAAAGGGTTAACTGCTACTAGTGTACCATTGGTGTGATTTAATTAATTGGGAGTATATTTGTTCTTTTATCTATAAGTGGTATATCTTTTTAAAGTTCATATGATCTTCAAAAAGGGGGAGGGGGTTCCTTGATGCTTGTGACAGGTTATTGATACAAGGAATTAGAGCTGCTCTTCTTTTCCAAGAATCAGACCTGATTCCATTCTATAGGAGCACTTTCCTCTGGCTTATACAATAAAAAGAGTAGTAACAATCTATGTTCTTAATAATTTCTATGATTTTCTTGTGTAATAAGCATTCATATTAAATAAGTATGTAGTATATGAGATTCTTCTTTATACAGCATGGCTTGTGTGTGCTTAATGGTAGAGAAGATGTGGCTTACATCCGAGTAAAAGTTGTGAGAACGGCAGGTCCTCTTGCATGGGTTTATGGCATAGACTCAGGAAGTATGCACATGTGCCAGCCAACTGATCTTATTCTTCTCCCTGCTGTAATTCTCAACACTCCACCTTGTGGCAGACTGGCTGTGTTGCCTGGTAAGGTGTAGTGATAGTGACAAAATATCTTGGCAAACAATACAGTGGACCCTTGGTTTCCGTTGAAAATTCTCTCCAGAATGCTGTTTGAGTGCCGTTACCGAACGAATTTATTCCCATAAGGACAAATGTAAATTAGATTAGTAATTTCAGACCCCCCAAAAATACACTTACAAAAGCACTTACAAAAATACACTTACAAAAGCACTTACAAAAATACACTTACATAATTGTTCGAGTTTGGAGATGCACGAAAACCGAGGGTCCACTGTACAGTCATTCCTACAAATTTCCAGGCTTCCTTATTTGTTTTACAATTATTCCACTGGTGAATAGGCTTGATTATCCAGTTGTGATCTGCAGTTACTCACTCTTTGAGGCTTGGTTTCCCAGAGTATATTAGAGATTTGATCTCTGAAATACAGTTAGAACTAGTGAGTGGTTTTGGGCGATAATGGCTTTGTGTATGGCTCAAGATGGCTGCCATTTGAAACTAAGGGGCAACAGCTGTTCCCTATGGAGGGTACAGCAACAGGGTATGCTGTTGCTATCTGGTAACGCAGCCACATGACATCTTCCCTTACCAGCTGAGCGTGGAGTCTCACATCTGTTTGTAAACAAACTCATGTTGATCAGCACATGCCAGGAGATTGAACCAGTACTTACTTTAAGCCTTGTTTGATGAACTCAGTAGTGGATTATAAGCCTAAGTTGTAAACTACTTGCGACTCATGTCGTTACAGGTATATGTTGTGTTTATTGTTGTACCTGTGTTAAGTAGGAGCACAGGCAAGTGTTATTAACCCTTAAACTGTGTATGATGTATGCCAAACGCCTTAGCATTTGTCTATGAAGTATGCCATACCCCAGAATTTTTCTGCATTCAAATTTGCTGATTAATACAATTTAAGGTCTCATTTGTCTGGGTTGTTAGTCACCTACTCAGGCCAAATAAATAAGTCACTAGCTGCTGGGTCACCAGAGGGAAGGAGGGGTAAATGTTGCCTCAGTGAGATATTCTCACAGTGGCTGACTGGAAAGTGCTGAGTCATGTGAAAGTGATGGACATAATTCTAATATGAAGTGTAAACATGTTACACAGTGCACCCCCTGTAACCCTGCCAACACTAACATCCCTGACACCATCCTGCCAACACTAACATCCCTGACATCACCCTGCCAACACATGTGACACCCCCTGCCAACATCACATGTGACACCACCCTGCCAACAGCACATGTGACACCACCCTGCCAACACCACATGTGACACCACCTCTGGGGAATATTACCAAGCTAAGTCTATTTAATATTTAATCCTTTCAGGGTCCGTGCCGTAGTTCTATGCCTTTGAGTTGAGGGTCCAAACCGTAGTTCTACGCCATGAACTCAGCTCACTCAGATAAGCTGATAGTGGTAAATTTGGGCCTAGATAGGAGAGAATACATCTATGTGGTAAGTGTGCACAACATAAAACAAATCCTGCAGCACACAGTGAATAATGAGACCGTAATTTTTTATTAAAACAGCGACTTTGCAGTGTTTTTTCATGTTTTTTATAGTTTTATTTGCGATTTCTTGGCCTCATTTGATAGAATGGAAGATATATTACAGAAATAAAGTTGATTTTGATTAGTTTTAGTATTGGCTTGAAACTGAGCTCTAAGTAGCGGAAATGTTAAATTTTTGCCGATGTTCAAGAGTAAACAAATGACCTCACATGTCTAATACGCGCCAGCTGGTGGGTCTAATATACGTTCACAAATGTGGTGATATTATTTATACAATTATTACAATATTGCATAACAGTAAATCTTCCATTTTTTGGTTTGAATAAAAATTCATTATGTTAATAAAAAATCAAAATGGAATTCATTTGTAAAGCCTGAAAGTGTAACTAATGAACAGAGGAAATGTTAGTTTAGTGCCAGGAATGCCTGCATTGTTTATTCTGGACCCTATTTTGAAACTGGAATATTTTGAACTTGGCATTAAATTGGCCAAATTACCAATTTCCGATCACTTTAGTTTGTAGTTGAAACAGCTGACTGGGCGATTTCTTGTGCTCAATCGATAAAATAGAAGTAATACTAGCAAAATAGCTAAGAATTTGGTCGACTGGAATAATGTAATTGGCCTAAAATGGGAGTCAAAGTCGGCAAAATCGCCGATGCGTAAATATCGCTGACACATAAAAATTCGCAAGAGCATAATTTCATCAATTTTCTATCAAATTTCATACTTTTTGTTTTATTACCTTCAGAAAAAGATTCTCTACCATTTCATAAGAAAAAATAAAAAATTTTTTTTTTTTAAATTCTTGGACCCTGGTGCACACTTTGAAATTTGGCCTCTGGACCCTGAAAGGGTTAAAGACATGAATGGAAGATACTTAACTTCAGTGTTGATTCAGCCTCCCTGCAGCTGAACCCGAGTGGCTCCTCCAATGGGAATTAGGCCCACCAATGACAAGGTTTATTGGTAAATCCAGGCAAGACATGCCCCTTACTATCAGCTGCAGCCAGCCTAACTAGGAGCGAGTATGTCCAGACTTACCTGGGTATTTGTATCTGACCCAGAAGTTTTTCCCTGGCTTGTGGTAGGGAAAATTTAACCCCGGTATTGGTGTCTTGATTGAAGTAGTAGTGTCTCTCAAACTGTTGCACTGTCTTTCACTCAGTCGGGAATTTTCTGCGACACCCACTGTTACACTACACTAAAACCAAGATTTGTCTTTAGCTTCATGGTATTTTCAGAACAGGAAGATCACAATTCACTGTGTAATAGTTCTACCATGGATTTTTGAAATTGTCAAATTAACAAGAGACAAACGCACTAATCAATATTGTTCCTTTGTTTGGGCCGATGCCTGCGTGATGCACGTTTTCCCGTCTATTTTGTGAAGCAATCCGAGCCCTCCTGCGCACTTCGTCTTAGGGCGGCTCCTAAATGCTGACTTCAGCGTGATTTCCCTCCTTGCCTAACATCATCACAGTATTCAATACAAATGATAGATTTCTTATTATCTAGAATATAGACGACAGTTCATCTTATTCCCACATGTAGATAAAGTAGTGCAGGGTTTTTCTGTAATTTTCCTGCTAAGGGACAGAGAGTCATTTTTCTTGTTTCACTGTCCCTCGTATTAAAACACTGTACTGCAAGAAGAGGTAGCGTGACTGTGATCTGCTACACGCTGGTAGATACATGCGGATTCAATTAAACTGTTGCTGCGGAAGCAAGAGAGGCTATCAGCACCTCTTCCAGGAGGGCTGAGTCCCTCAAGGGGCTGAGAGGGCTGAGTCCCTCAGGGGGCTGAGAGGGCTGATACCCCCCCTTTCTGGAGAATTTTCTCCACACCACTCTGCCAACACCACATGTGGCACCACCCTGCCAACACCACATGTGGCACCACCCTGCCAACACCACATGTGGCACCACCCTGCCAACACCACATGTGGCACCACCCTGCCAACACCACATGTGGCACCACCCTGCCAACACCACATGTGGCACCACCCTGCCAATACCACATGTGGCACCACCCTGCCAACACCACATGTGGCACCACCCTGCCAACACCACATGTGACACCACCCTGTCAACACATGTGACACCACTCTTTCAACATCACATGTGACACCACCAATCCTACAACAACACATGTAATAGCATCCTGCTAACATCACATGTGATACCACTTATCCTACAACCCCACATGTGACACCAGCTACCCTGCTGACACATGTGACACCAGCTACCCTCCTGACACATGTGACACCTGATACTCTGCCAACAACACATGTGACACCAGTTACCCTGCCAACACCACATGTGACACCAGCTATGCCAACACCACATGTGACACCAGCAATGCCAACACCACATGTGACACCACCTACCCTGCCACCAAATGTGGCACCACCTTTCCTGCTAACACCACATGTGACACCACCCACCCTGCCAACACCACATGTGACACCACCTACCCTGCCACCAAATGTGACACTTATCCTGCCAACACCATATGTGACACCACCTACCCTGCCAACACCATATGTGACACCACCTTCCCTGCCAACACGTGACACCTACCCTGCCAACACCACATGTGACACCACTTACCCTGCCAACACTACACATGACATTTCCTACCCTGCCAACACCACATTTGACACCACCTACCTTGCCAACACCACATGACACCACCTACCCTGCCAACACCACATGACACCACCTACCCTGCCAACACCACATGTGACACCTACTCTGCCAACACCACATGTGACACCACCTACCCTGCCAACACCACATGTGAAACTACCTACCCTGCCAACACCACATGTGGCATCATCATCAACGACATCACTAGTTTCCCTACTAACACCATGAGTGGCACTATCAGCCATAACCACATATGATACCATCAGCTGCTTTGCCATCACCACATGTATCACCACCAGCACCTAGACACCACCAGTTACACTTCTGACACCACATTAACCCACCACTTAAAGCCTGGAAGGCACAGGTCTACCAGGTTTTAAGTGTTCTTCCCTACATAGGAAAAAGCACATGCTATAAATTCTGTAGCATGAAATCAGTGGCTCGTTTTCTCAATCAGATGCAGTAATAATCCTGTACCCTAACACATTAAGTCCAAGGAATTTCCGCATTGTAAGCCTCAGTGAGGAACCTGGTTCATCAGCTCACATTTTAGGTAAGTTATCTTTACACAGAAGTTTACCAGGTGAGTCAGTACTATATCTAACAGAATTAGAAATTGCACAATTATTGTAAACACTTGGGTTTTACTGGTTTTACTGAGGGCTGGTTGGATCCAGTATTATGTACAGGATGCATCAAGGTACATCAGTCTACACTTGGGTAAGTGTATACAAGAGTTTATTTTTGCTGCATCAAGTTACATTAGTCTACACTTGGGTAAGTGTATACAAGAGTTCATTTTTGCCACAGCCAGGTTGGGTAAGGTTGATCAGTTTAGTTATACTAAGTGTGGAATGATTGGTGCTTAGTGTGGATTTAAATGAAGTAATATTTAATTACATCAGGACAGATGTAATCACTAGGGACCTCTAGGGATGTAATCCCCAGGTCCCTGGTGATGTAGTTCCCCAAGGACCTCTAGGGATGTCATTAATTCCTCCCTTCCCTATGGATTTCCAGGGATGTAACCCCCAGCTACCTCAAATGACAAAATTATTTGGGACCTCTAGGGATGTTAAAACCTTCCCAATTGATTTCTGGGGACATAAAACCTAGGGATTTCTTAGGGACATAATTAACCCCCATTCCCTAGATATTTCTAGGAATGTAACCTCCAGGGATGCAACCCCCAAGAGACCCCTTGGGATATAGTTAACCCCATTTCCTAGGGATTTTAAGGGTCATAACCCCCAGGCATCTGTAGGGATATAACCCCCAGGGAACTCTAGGGGCAAAACCACCGGGAACCTTTAAGGAAACCATACCACGGTTGATGTGAGTCAACCTCTAAGGATATAACCCCCTGGGACCTCAGGATGTAGCCACTGAATGACCTCTCAGGGCATAACTCCATGGGACCTATGGAATCTTTACCCTTAATGACCTCTAGGGACATTACCCCTAGGGACCTTTAGGGATTCAACCCTCTCAGGAACCTCTGAAAATGTAACCCCCTCAGGGACCTTTAAGAGATGTAACCTCCAGGAACATCTAAGGACATAACCCCTCACAAACCTGTATGGAGGAGTGAACTGTACACTTACCTTATGGATAATCAATAAAAATAACTGACATGCAACAGAAAAAATAATGTAAATGCTGTATGAATTTCACACTTGAATGTGGGTTGTTTTTATAACAAATAATACAGTGGTACCTCGGTTAACAATATTTTTTCATTCCAGAATGCTGTTCAAGTGCCATTACCAAACAAATTTATCCCCATAAGGAATAATGTAAAATAGACTAGTCCTTTTAGATCCCCAAAAATACACTTACAAAAGCATTTAAAAAAATAAACTTACATAAAAGGACGAGTTTGGGGACCATCGTTAACCGAGGTACCACTGTATGTTTATTTCACAGCACTCAAAATGCTGCATAAAAAAAGCCTCTGGTATTCACAATATTTTGAGCAGAGCTAAAACTAATGTATATTGTATAGAGCTTTTATTATGTACAGTAGACCCTCATTTAGCATGTCTTTATGTTGCACGTGTTGGGTATTGCACGATTGAAGAATTGCGGCACATTTTTATCTAACACGACGTATTACACGGTTCGCGGGAGGGTAAAAAAAAATTGAGCCCGCAGGTCCTTCACAAACCATCCCACTAACAGAATATTTGCCCAACCCAATTTTCAATGCTCCCCAAGCAATAAGCTTTGATAATTCTATTCACTCATGCGCAAGTCCCACTCAAATCAAATCATGTGTGTGGGGAAGTACCCTGGCTGGTGTGTGGGGAAGTACCCTGGGGGAAGTATCCTGGCTGGTGTGTGGGGAAGTACCCTGGCTGGTGTGTGGGGAAGTATCCTGGCTGGTGTGTGGGGAAGTACCCTGGCTGGTGTGTGGGGAAGTACCCTGGCTGATGTGTGGGGAAGTACCCTGGTTGGTGTGTGGGGCAGGCTGGCTTTGTTTACTGGCTGACGCTGGCCCCACCCTCCAACCTTCATTATCTCTCTATGTCATATTTTTATTAATTTGGGTGTCTTTATCATGCTGCTACATTATTTATGTTATACCTAATATTATTCTGGAATAAATATAATAGGTAGATAACTTATTGATAGTAATAATAAGTATTATTATACAATATTTTAGTGCGGTGAGCTCACCTCCACACGCCATGGTGGTCCGTGAGTAACTGAGCTGAGAGACTGTTAGCGCCGTCTCCCTCATAGCCCCTGACTGACTGACTTGACTGAATGACTTGATTGAGCATTCCTCTCATTCGATATAAGCGGAGTTGGTAGTTGTCACTCAGCTGATCGAGACGTGCTTTTTGAAGGCTCCTCAGTTGTTTGTTGGTGGTGACGGTCCTGTTTAGGTTCTTCACTGTATTTTTCTTGTGTGCGTGTGCTTTTAGTAATTTCTTCCTATCAAGCGATGTTATTTGACCCATTTCTGGAGAGTTTCACTGGGATGTCATTCGCCCTTATGGGGGGGGGGCACCCCTCTGGCCCATACTCAGTTGACAACTGTTTCCTCGCCTCTGGATCATGACATGGATATTGTGTGCCCTGCTGGGATTTATAAACGGGCCCTTGAGGTTGATGATGGAGCCAGGCCCCTGTCTAGCCCTAAGTGCCAGCCAACTTCTTGTCTAGACTGTGTTTCTTCTCCACACCACATTACCCCAGACGTGATGGTGGTTCTCGTGCGTCCCAAGGCTGGTGGTACCCGCTTCACCAATCCACAGGAAGTCACTAATGCCATCAGTGGCTCTCCTTTCGGCAAGGCCTGCATAGATGGGGGTGTCCTGCAACTCGGTAGGGGTGCAGCCCTAAGGCTCCGACTACATCGTAAGTCTTTTCTGGCCAGAAATTTACCACTTAATGCCATCCATGTCCTAGGTAAGTGGAATGTAGTCTGCTGGGAGGTCCGCTCCTCAATCCTTGCTGCTGGTTGTTGTTACGGTAGAATTGGATCAATTTCCTCATCCCTCTCAGATCAGGAAATCCATTCTGAGTTGGTTTTGAGTGGGGGGGATGACTTTGGTTTGCGAGAGATTTGGAGCCTCTCGACTCGTCCTGCTCCGTCTCGTATGGTTCGTGTATGTTTCTCAGGTGCTCTCCCAAAATTTGTAATTTTTGGCAATCTAAGGTTTCCTGTCCTTCCATATACTTTTCCTCTTCTTCGGTGTCGGAAACGTTTCCTTTTTGGGCATGGAGAGTTGTCCTGCCGTGGTAAGGTTAGGTGTGCAAACTGTAGTGGGTTTCACCCAGCAGTCAAAGACAGTGTTGCCTGTACCCGCCCAGCCTCATGCTATTTTTGTAAAGGGGTCCACAAAGTCACGTCCCGGTCTTGCCCGGCATATTGCCAGGCTCTTGATTTGGCAAACTCATCCAGGGCCCAGTCCCTTTCCCTCGATGAATGTAACTCCAGCCTGCGGTCCGTTAAGCCAGTCACAGTCCATCAGCCCTTGCCTCCTTCGTCTCCAGCGCCCCCCACTAAGGGCATCTCCCCAGCACCAGTGCGGCCAGGCCTCCTGTTCTCTGCAGCTGTGAGGACTAATGTCCCTGTTTCAAACCGTTTTGCAGCTCTTGCAGAACTCTCTCTACCTTCAGAGGATTCCCACCTCCGGGCAACATCATCTCCAGGTGTCTTCAGCTCCGGCTTCCACTGCGGAAGTTATTGCTCATGCTCCTCCTCGTTCACGACGCGTATCCTCCCATCAAGGTGGTGCAGCTTCAAAATCAACTCGCAGTTTGGTACCCCCCTTGTCCAAATGTACCTCTTGCCTGACCCAGTGCCTCACTCCTCACAGAAGTCCCCCCCTCCATTTCTCCTCAACCCCAGCCCCAGCTAGCCCCTGTTTCAGGACCCTTTGCTATTGATGGTTCCGATGTTTCACTCTCGCCTGCCTGGGCTTCATTTCTTCGTCCTGTCCTCCATTTGGTGGAGGAAGTACTTCACTCCTTCCTACAGGTCACCTCTTTTATGACTGCATGTCTCTCGGTTCTCCCTCGCCTCATCGGGCTTCTTAGTTCACACACGTGACTCACTCCCACTCCTCTATTTTTCTTCTCTGGAACGTTCGTTCCATATTGGGAAAGCTCCCAGACCTCTAGAAGTATCTGGCTGAGGTACAGCCGCTCATGGTGGGCCTCTCCGAAACATGGTTACGTCCTCGTCATTCTGTTCGGCTGTCGGGTTTTACTTTTTATCGTCGGGATCGCCTTGAAAGGGGTGGTGGTGGCCTAGCTCTTCTTGTGTGTAGCCGGCTCCAGAGTATGATCCTTTCCCTCTGAATCTATGAGAATGGGGTGTTAGAAACTCTAGCTGTGCACGTTGCCTTGGGCACTCAGTGGTGTACCTTCCTCCTGATTTACAATACGGGCAGGTCAGTAACACTGAGTGAGTTTACCTATTACTTTGGGCAACTCAGTGGTTCTGCACTTGTCATAGGGGATTTCAATGCTAGGCACCATTTCTGGGAGCCATCCATTTCTTTGGGAGCGGTGAATCCCACAGGTAGGGCTTTGTTCCAAGCCCTCCTCGCATCTCCCCTTTCGTTGCTCACACCACCAGGATTGGAGACTAGAGTGGATCCTTACACAGGGCGAGCTTCTACCCTGGACCTCGTTCTTGGGTGTGGGTATTTTACTACAGCCGTTGTTTCTGTAGGCCCCTTCACGGGGAGTGATCATCTCCCTGTCATTGTATCTACCAATGGAGCCCCAGCAGTGCCAGTGACATCAATTTGTCCACGGTGGAAAACCACTCAGGCCGCTTGGACGAGCTACAGTAACACACTCTTTGATTATAGCCTGCCTCAAGACTCTCTGTTGTACGATGCCGTTGCATCCCTTCAAGGGGCCATGTTAGAGGCAGGCTCCTGTTCATTTCGTCTTTCTGGAAGCTTCTCCCATTCTCACCCCCGGGTTCCGTGGTGAAATGATGAGTGCCTCCAGGCAGTGAAGGCACGTCGAAAGGCGTGGGCACAGTGGTGGCGCCAACCTTCAAGGGCTCTACAGTTGGCTTACCGAAGGGCTGACGCTTTATGTCGGCGAACACTCCTCCATGCAAAACGTGAATCATGGGCTTCTTTCTGTTCTTCTCTTTTTTTTTCCACCTCTGCTAGCCGGGCATGGGGTTTCTTCCACTCTATGCTGGGATCACGATATGTAAGCTCCTTTTCCCGGTTGGGGGATGGTGCAACGCCACTCTTCCTTCAGGATAAAAGCGGAATTGTTTGCTAGTTTCTTTGGGCCTAAGTTTGCTCTTCACCCCCCCTCTACCTTCTAACGTGATCAAATGGGGTCCTCTGCCCCCTATAGTACCCGAGGTTGACTGCCAGGTGCTGGCATCTCCCTTCAGTTCTCATGAACTACAGCGGGCACTCTCCCAGCTTTCTTCCCGTTCTTCTCCTGGGGAGGATAACATACCTTATTCATTCTTACTGCATCTACCCCTCTCTTGTACAAATGCCATGCTGGAGGTTTTCAATGCCAGCTGGTCTCAAGGAGTTTAACCCGATGCGTGGAAGCACTCTCTCCTGGTTCCGATTCTGAAGCCAAGCAAAGATAATACCCAACCAGACTCCTACCGACCCATTGCTTTACTGCCCTGCTTGGGTAAAGTGTTGGAAAGACTGGTGGCCATCTGTCTTTCATGGTGGACTGAGGAACATGGCCTTTTACCTGAAAACCAGAGTGGCTTCCGTGAGGGTTGATCCACCCTCGACTCTTTGCTTCAATTTGTGCAGTTAGTGCATACTTTATTCGAAACTTGGGAGTTCCTTTTGGCTGCCTTTTTGGATCTGCGTGGAGCATTTGATTCTGCATCCCACATGGCGATACTTTTTAAGCTAGCTCGCTTGGGGCTGGCAGGAGCCCCCCTTCGTTGGATGCGCAACTTTTTACAAGGGCGAACCTTCTGGGTTGCAGTAGGTGGCACGATGTCCTCACCCCGTCCTATATACCGGGGAGTGTCCCAGGGATCTGTTCTTAGTCCTCTCCTTTTTTCTGTATTAATGTCGGATCTCCCTTCCATACAGGGCGTGCATACCCTGGTGTATGTGGATGATGTGGCCCTTATGTACGGTGCCACTACTTTGCTGGCTGCACAAAAAACCTTCAGCATGCCCTACAGTGCATAACATCATGGGCTGCCACCTGGGGTTTAGAGGTTAGTGTCGCCAAGTCCCGGCTCTTATGTTTTATTAGACGACGCCTCTCTACTCTTCCATCTGTTTCATTGGGTCAGTCACCACTCCCTTTGGTCTCTTCTCATAGATGGTTGGGTGTCACTTTGGATGCACCACTCTTGACGTGGAGGAAACACATAATAGCCCTCCACCTCTCATGTGCGCGCCACACTGCACTCATGCGCCGGATCTCTGGCACTAAGTGGGGGCGGATCGAGACCTCTTTAAATTTTATACAGCTATGGTTCGCAGCAAACTCACCTATGTGAGTGAGGTGTATGGCTCGGCTTCTTCCTCCTCTCTTCACCGCCTGGATATTCTCCAGAATTCGGCCGTTGCCAGTATTCTGGGGGCGTTTCCCTCTACTCCCATTGCAGCTTTGGAAACAGAGTCTGGGATAGTCCCCCTCTCGTCAAAGAGAATAGCAAGGAACTGCTTACGGCTCCATCATATGGCCTCTCTGCCTTGTACTCACCCATGCTGCCTCTCCCCACGAGTGTGGGAGGCAGCCTCCATCTCCCCACATTTGGTTCAGCCTTCCTTTGTGGCTAGGGCCCAACGTTCCTTGACCTACCTTTCACTCCCTGCACCAGTGGTGACTCCCTCCCCTCTTCACTCCCCGGTGGTCCCCCTGGATGGACCTGACACAGTACATCCACCTGGATTGACCTTCTTGGAACAGGAAACTTCCCCAGATAGCTGCAATTCTCTTTGAAGAGTTTCGTGCTGTCACATATGGTTCTTCCTTCTCCATCTACACGAACGGCTCAGCACGAAATTCTTCCCCATTCTACTTCTGCTGCATTCTTTGCTGATCTTTCTCTGTGTCAAACCTGGCAGTTAGACTCCGCTCACTCGGTCCTAGCAGGAGAGCTCTTCGCCATTCATCAGGCCTTGGTTTTTGTCCTTGCTCACCTCCCTCCTCAGCATTTGATTCTTTTCTCTGATTCCCAATCTTCCCTAGCACTTTTGTGTTCTGACCGTCCAAGGTCCCTACGCGTCCTTGTCCGACAGACGCAGTCTCTTATCCTACGTTTTTTGCGAAGTCCAGGTTGGAGCATCTCCCTTCAGTGGGTACCTGCCCATGTTGGCATTCGGGGCAATGAAGTGGCCGATCGTGCAGCCTCCCTCGCACATGCACTTCCTATCATTACCTCTCTTGCACTGGGCTACAGTGATTTCACAAGGTCTGTTTATAAGGAAATCCATCATTTATGGCATAAGGAACTCGTGCGCTCCCTCTCTACTTCGGCACTGAGTTCTGTCCGATCTTTCAATGGCCCCTGCCCTTGGGCTCGCCATCCCAATCACTCAGTGGATGTTGCACTGACTCGCCTCCGGGTTGGGCACTCACGACTGCCGGCTCATCTACACCGTCTTCGAATGATGGACTCTCCGTACTGCCCGTGGTGTCCCTCAGAGCCTGAGACGGTGGAACACTTCCTACTGTGGTGCCCACATTATCATTCTGCACAGACTGTTCTCCATGCGGCCTTGCACACGTTTGGGGTGCAATCTTTAACCTTCCTCTCCTTCTTAATGGGGAGGGGTTTGATCCTCCAGACCGTCAGGAGATATTGGCCTGTACCTGCACATTCTTGCTGGCTTCAGGGTGCATTAAGGACATATAATACGCAGATATTAGTCTAACATCCTTCCACTTTGGTCGAGGTTCCTTCTCTGAGCGTTGGACGGCAGGGCTCGATACGGCGTATGCTGTCAGTGGCCCTATAAAACCCCAACAACAACAACAATGACTTGATTGACTGACTTGACTGACTTGACTGAATCACTTACTGACTGACTTGACTGAATCACTTACTGACTGACTTGACTGAATCACTTACTGACTGACTTGAGTGAATCACTTACTGACTGATTTGACTGAATCACTTACTGACTGACTTGACTGAATCACTTCACCAGAACCTCTACCATCCACTTATGCCGACAACCAACAACCATCCACCTCAGCCCAGTAGGGCCACACCATCCATATCCACTCTCTTCACAACCATCCACAAACATCATTACCCACAATTTAAGGTAAGAAATACTATTATTTCTATTGCATTTGTAGTCTTAAGCAGTAATATATCATGACAATGAACTAAAATTACATATTCACCTTCAATTTTTGCAAGATCTGTTGGTCTAAAAAAAACTTGTTTGGCTTTTTGGGGGACTCCTAGGAACGTAACCCTATTTTTCCCATAAGTTCTTCTAATTATCTAACACGATGTTTTCAGGAATGTAACTACCATGCTAAATGAGGGTCTACTGTACTAATCAGTGGACCCTCGGTTAACGAAAAAAATTCATTGCAGAAGCCTGCTCAAGTGCCATTACCGAACGAATTTACGTCCTTAAGAAATAATGTCATGTAGGTTAGTCTATTTCAGACCCCCAAAACTACACTTCCACAAGAACTTACAAAATTATACTTACATAATTGCACGATTTCCGGGGTATTCGTTAACCGAGGGTCCACTGTACAGTGGACCCCCGAGTTTCGTAAACCCCGGAAATCGTACATTTATGTAAGTATAATATTGTAAGTGCTTGTGGAAAAGTATTTTTGGGGGTCTGAAATAGATTAACCTACGTGAATTTTTTCCTTAAGGGAGTAAATTCGTTCGGTAACAGCCCTTGAGCAGACTTCAGGAGTGAAGTTTTTACGAAACTCGGGGGTCCACTGTATACAGGAGGGCCCTGCTTTACAGCACTTCGCTTTACAGCATTTCACTAATGCAGCGGCTTTCAATTATACGCATTATACATTTTTTCAGACCTGCAATAAATACAGTGGACCCTTGCCTAACGAACGCTCCATATAGCGAACAAATCGCGTAAGGAACGCGTTTTTCGCAAAATATTTTTCTCACGTAGCGAACATTTACTCGTGAAGCGAACCATATCAGACCTGTCCGCCTGCCCTGAACGGTGAGGCGGATGCCAGTCAAGCGTTGTTTATACTTGCAAGAACATTACCCAGCGCACTCTTTCAAACATTCACAATACTTTTGTTGTGTTTATTGTTGGTTAAATGATTGTCACTGTGAAATAAGTCACCATGGGTCGAAAGAAGCTTCCTAGTGGCACCCCAGTGGTAGCATTCATGCAGGGAGTGTAGCATTCATGCAGGGAGTGTAGCAGGCATGCAGGAGTGAGAGTGTAGCATTCATGCAGGAGTGTAGCATTCATGCAGGGAGTGTAGCATTCATGCAGGGAGTGTAGCAAGGGAGTGTAGCATTCAGGGAGTGTAGCATTCATGCAGGAGTGTAGCATTCATGCAGGGAGTGTAGCATTCATGCAGGGAGTGTAGCATTCATGCAGGAGTGTAGCATTCATGCAGGGAGTGTAGCATTCATGCAGGAGTGTAGCATTCATGCAGGAGTGTAGCATTCATGCAGGGAGTGTAGCATCATGCAGGGAGTGTAGCATTCATGCAGGGAGTGTAGCATTCATGCAGGAGTGAGATTCATGGGAGTGTAGCATTCATGCAGGGAGTGTAGCATTCATGCAGGGAGTGTAGCAGGCATGCAGGGAGTGTAGCAGGCATGCAGGGAGTGTAGCATTCATGCAGGGAGTGTAGCATTCATGCAGGGAGTGTAGCATTCATGCAGGGAGTGTAGCAGGCATGCAGGGAGTGTAGCATTCATGCAGGGAGTGTAGCAGGCATGGGGAGTGTAGCATTCATGCAGGGAGTGTAGCATTCATGCAGGGAGTGTAGCAGGCATGCAGGGAGTGTAGCATTCATGCAGGGAGTGTAGCATTCATGCAGGGAGTGTAGCATTCATGCAGGGAGTGTAGCATTCATGCAGGGAGTGTAGCATTCATGCAGGAGTGTAGCAGGCATGCAGGGAGTGTAGCATTCATGCAGGGAGTGTAGCATTCATGCAGGGAGTGTAGCATTCATGCAGGGAGTGTAGCATTCATGCAGGGAGTGTAGCATTCATGCAGGGAGTGTAGCATTCATGCAGGGAGTGTAGCATTCATGCAGGGAGTGTAGCATTCATGCAGGGAGTGTAGCAGGCATGCAGGGAGTGTAGCATTCATGCAGGAGTGTAGCATTCATGCAGGGAGTGTAGCATTCATGCAGGGAGTGTAGCAGGCATGCAGGGAGTGTAGCATTCATGCAGGAGTGTAGCATTCATGCAGGGAGTGTAGCAGGCATGCAGGGAGTGTAGCATTCATGCAGGGAGTGTAGCATTCATGCAGGGAGTGTAGCATTCATGCAGGGAGTGTAGCATTCATGCAGGGAGTGTAGCATTCATGCAGGGAGTGTAGCATTCATGCAGGGAGTGTAGCATTCATGCAGTGAGTGTAGCATTCATGCAGGGAGTGTAGCATTCATGCAGGGAATGTAGCACTCATGCAGGGAGTGTAGTAGGCATGCAGGGAGTGTAGCAGGAAGGCAGGGAGTGGGGATTCCCCTTCCAAACACTAACCCTTCCCCCTGTCATCCTCCCTATCTTCCAGATGCCTGCAACTCTCTTCAATAAAGGTAAGTAAATGTTATTTATTAATCTTTTTTTTATTATTTAGTATGTGAACATTTTTGGGTGGAACGGATTAATTGTATTTACATTATTTCTTATGGGAAATAAGGTTTCGAATTACGAACTTTTCGTGTTAAGAACTAGCTCCTGGAATGGATTAAGTTCGTTAGTTGAGGGACCACTGTATATTCATCACTCTAAGCTAAAGATGAAAATATTTTAAGGTAAGTAATATGTGTACTGTATGTACACAATTTAGGCATGGCTCTGTTGCTCACTTAATATATGATAGTATAACAACGTTATTAGATTTTCATATGCATTTGAAAGTTAACTCTTTCAGGGTTATTGACGTACTAGTATGGCTTACGCGCTGGGGTTATTGACGTACTAGTACGGCTTACGCGCTGGGGTTATTGACGTACTAGTACGCATAAATTCTAGCGCCTTCAAATTAAGCGCGAAATGGCTGGTAGGCCTAGTGGTGAGAGAATGGGTCTGCGTGGTCAGTGTGCGCAGTAGGAAAAAAATCGGGAAGCCAGTGGTGCATTGTGGGAACACCATGTTAGTAGTACACATTCTTCACCATGCCTGGCGGTAAGAAACTCCTCACTCCTCGGCGAATTGGGACACTTTTGTTCCCCAGTGACAGTTCTAACACCGATGGAGTGTCAGTGGTGATGAGTTTCAAGGTTTTGAGGCGGTTGTGACCGAAACTAATGACCATAATACCGGTAATATTGAGGAAAACCCAGACGACCCTCAACCTTCCACCTCCGGTGCTGTGGCATCTTGTTCACGCTCAATTGTACCATAACGAAAGAGGAAACTGTTATTTACTCATATCCCAGACTCTGATGTGAGCAATGGTGATGATAGTGATAGTGAATATGAACTCCAAGCTCTTCAAAACAGTTCCAGTAGCGAGAGTGGAGTGGAATATTCTCCAGTGAAGCGTCAGTATATACGACGGTATATGCGCTCTGGTAGCATGCCATATGCTGTTCCAAGGGGAAGGAGTACATCTCGGAGAACATCCCGTGGGTGTACAACAGAAAGTGATAGTGAAAATGACAATGATAGTGTTGCAATTGGAATGAGAAATGCGCAAGCATCTGTTAGTGGTAGTGGTGGTGGTGCCAGGCGCGAGGCATAAGCAGTGGACCATGCTGGCACCGACGCCGCTGAGTCAGCTCAGCTACAACAAAGCCAACCCTCAAACACCCACCAACCCCCACAACCACAACCTCCACTTCCACAACCCCCACAGCCACAACCTCCACTTCCACAACCCCCACACCCACCTGTAAATATCCAGTACCCACCAGCAGACCGCACCTGGGATTGGCAAGAAGCTGACAATTTTATTCCCAGTCCCCATCAGTTTGATTTAAGTCAATGTGGAATACGCCCATCTTGTCCACTTGGGAACAATGCCACTGAACTGGAATGCTTTGAATTATTCTTTGATGAACCCCTGATGGATATTATTGTCAGGGAAAGCAACAGATACTTCGAGTACACCATGGCAAACACAATACTTTCACCAACATCACGCCTCAACAGGTGGAAAGAGACAACTGTGGCTGAGATGTATCTTTTCTTTGCCACAATAATGCTTATGCCACATGTGTATAAGCACAGTGTCAAATCATACTATTCGACAGACCGCCTCATTGCAACACCAGGGTTCAGTGATATAATATCAGTGAATCGATTTGTGCTACTGCTAAGGATGCTCCACTTCTCAGACAAAACCAGGCCTGACAGAAATGACAGGTTATATAAGATTAGAAATGTGTTTCTGTGTCTAAAAGAGAAATTCAATATGCATTTTTATCCCTTCAGGAAGCTTGTTATTGACGAGTCACTGATTCTGTTCAAAGGTAGACTGTCATTCAAGCAGTATATACCAAGCAAGAGGAAACGCTTTGGTATAAAGTTATTTGTGCTTTGTGATTGCTACAGTGGTATTGTATTGGATATTATTGTGTACACTGGAAGTTATACATTGCAAGATACCAGGAGGTTATTGGGTATCTCTGGTGATGTGGTTAGAACAATGATGGAACCATATCTTTGTAAGGGGCATATATTATATACTGATAACTGGTACACAAGCCCCTCCCTCAGTGATTTTTTGCGAGTGAACTTGACAGATGTGTGCGGAACAGTGCGTGGAAATCGTAAGTATATGCCTAAATTCAATGCAGGCACTCGTAGAGGTCAGGTGCAGGCGTTTGCTGCCAATAACATCATGGCATTTCGGTGGCATGACAAACGAGATGTCACACTGTTGCCATCTATTCACCCTGACGAAATGACAGACACTGGCAGGGTGAGTAGAGAGACCGATGAACCTATTCTAAAACCTGCAGCTGTGATGGATTACACCCTCAATATGCAATTAGTGGACAAATGTGACATGCAAATTAGGTTTGCTGATTGTGTTCACAAGAGTTACAAGTGGTACATAAAACTCTTTTTTCACATTCTGGACATTACCATGCTCAATGCTTATAATATTTATAAGTTGAAGACCACAAACAAACCACCATATGACGAATTTTGTTTGTCTGTCATCAGACAAATAATATTCAAGTACCAAGGAGCAACACCTGCAATAGAAACCCGCCCAACACCAAGTCATCAACACCTACCCTCTCGTCTGAGGCCTGGTGGTGAACACTTCCTAACAAAACTGCCTGCTACTGCTTGCAAGAAAAAGGCTCAGAAGAGGTCTTTTGTCTGTGCACATACAAAAAAATGCCCACAACAACGCAAAGACAATCGTTTAATGTGTGTGGAATGTGAAACACCACTGTGCATGGAACCATGTTTCAGAGACTTCCACAGGCTGCAGAACTTCTAGAAACATGTCCAGTGACTCTATGTATGTATATACAGTGGTACCTCGACTTACGATATTTTTTCATTCCAGAATGCTGTTCAAGTGCCATTACCAAACAAATTTATCTCCTTAAGAAATGATGTAAAATAGACTAGTCCGTTTAGACCCCCAAAATTACACTTACAAAAGCATTTAAAAAAATAAACTTACATAAAAGGGTGTGTTTGGGGACCATCGTAAGTCGAGGTACCACTGTATATGATTGAACAATATAAATAACTAATATTTGTTATTGTAAAAATTTGTAAATACATTGTGTAAACAAATTAGTGATAAGAAACTTCATGTGAATATTGTGTAATAAATAGTGAGTGAATATTTGAAAAACAGCACTTATATTGGTCTCACATGCCACAAAAGTTATTTGAAAAAAAAAATTCGATAAGAAAACAACTCCAAGAAAGAAAAAAAAATATTACCGGGTAACCGGCAGTCGGCGATGTTGCCGACACAGGTTCCATTTTCGTCAACTTCAATTCTCTATATCTCAGTGAGTATTGATCGCATAAATGTATTTTTTAGCCTATTAGATTTAGAAAAAAAAACTATCATTTCATAAGAAAAAAGTTTTTTTTTTTTTTTGAAATTCATGGACCCTGAGAACGTGTTTCGGAGACCCCCCTTGGACCCTGAAAGGGTTAAAAAGGCTATGTTTCACTTTACAGCAATTTTTGCTTTACATCAGTAGCCAGGAATCTAACCTGCTGTATAAGTGAGGGCCTCCTGTAATTCAACCTTTAATATTCGTACAGTGGTACCTCGGTTAACGATATTTTTTCGTTCCAGAATGCTGTTCAAGTGCCATTACCAAACGAATTTATCCCCATAAGGAATAATGTAAAATAGACTAGTCCTTTTAGACCCCCAAAAATACACTTACAAAAGCATTTAAAAAAATAAACTTACATAAAAGGGTGAGTTTGGGGACCATCGTTAACCGAGGTACCACTGTATATACCAACTTGAAAAATTTATTACGTACTACTATTGTTATTTGCTAGGAGTCAGGCTAAAGTGATTTCTCTCATTCACAGTGGTGCCAGCCCCCTGTGCGACAGTGGCAGTGCCAACCTTGGCACTCCTGGCATCTCTCACCCAGTGCTCTGACTTGGCACAGGATCTCTGCACTGAAGACATTCGGTCAGTTTGTAATGTGAAGATCACTAACTAGTTTTCTCTGCAAATAATTTCTGTTCAAAGTTTTATGTGGGATAACTTTTGTACTTAGACTATTAGTAGTAATGACAATTATATACAGTGGACCCTCTGTTTTTGTTACCCTCTGATTTTGTGATTTTCTGTTATCGCCAACTTTTTTCGTCAAAATATAGTCTCTGTTTTCGTTAATTTCCTCTGTTACATCAGTCATACGGAACACGTCCGAGTGCCCGTGTGCACACAAATCCTCCCACACACCATTCTGAGTCAGTGTGGCATTGTTTCTCGGCGAGTGAACATTACCCTGCGAGGTCGTACAAAAAATTTCGTAATAATCCATTGTTTTTTTGCACTTGTTTATTGTGTGTGACTGCTAAACAAGCCACCATGGACCCAAAAAAAGCTCCAAGTGCCAGCCCTTTGGTAAAGTATGTGAGAAACATGATAGAATTCAAGAAAGAACTCGTAGCAAAGTGCCAAAGTGGAGGAGGAAGAGAGAGGGGAGAATGTTCCTTCTTCAGTGATTCTACGATATGTATGATACTAAAGCAGCAGGAGTCGATAAAGGCTATAGCGCCAGCCAGCAATAAAGTGTAGCATTAACAGTGTAGCAAGTAAGTTAAGTGATTAAGTGACAGAAAAAGGACGACACAAAAATAACTCAAATGTTGTTGGAGGTATATAGGGCCACTGACAACATACGCCACCCTCTGCCAGCATCTCGCATCTCCTCCAAGGTAAGTGTAAATATTTCTTATTTATAAAGTGTAAATATTTCTTATTTATAAAGTGTAAATATTTCTTATTTATAAAGTGTAAATATTTCTTATTTATAAAGTGTAAATATTTCTTATTTATAAAGTACAGTGGTCCCTCGACTAGCGGTGATTTCGTATAGCGGTGAATTCGTGTAATGAGCGTTTTTTTCGGTAAATATTTCCCTCATGTAGCGACCATTCCCTCGTGTAGCGGCCCGTACCAGACCTGTCTGCCTGCTCGCGCTTGTGCGGTGAGGCGCGCAGGACGCCAGTCTAGTGTACCCAGCGCGCTCTTTCAAACATTCACAATACTTTTGTTGTGTTTATTGCTGGTTCAGTGATTGTCACTGTGAAATAAGTCACCATGGGTCCAAAGAAGCTTCCTAGTGGCACCCCTGTGGTAAAGAAAGTGAGGAACACCATCGAAGTGAAGAAGGAGATTGTAGAAAAATATGAGAGTGGCTTACGTGTGAGTGAGCTTGCCTGGATGTACAATGACCCTGTGCCTGTTGTGGAAGATATTGTGGATTTGGGCAAGTCCCTGGCATTGGAGGTGAGTGGTGAGGATGTGGAAGAGTTGGTGGAGGAGCACATGGTAGACCTAACCACTGAAGAGCTGAAAGAGCTTCATCAGGAACAGCATCAGACGACATTTAAGGAAATTGATTCAGAGGAGGATGATGGACAGGGTGAGGTAGTAACTTCTTCAGAGATTAAGGAAATGTGTTCTATGTGGACTAAGGTGCAGACATTTGTTGAAAAACACCACCCTGAGCAAGGTGAAATAAGCCATCTCTGCAACCAGTTCAGTGACAGAGCCATGTTGCACTTCAGGAAAATGTTAGAGGTGCCAGAAACAGAGCACTCTGGACAGTTACTTTTCTAGACATTAGTCTAGTGACTTTCAAGCTGGTCTTAGTGGCATTAAAAGAAAAAGAAGGGAAGTAACTCCAGATAAGGACTTGTTACCTGAAGTCTTTATGGAGGGGGATTTCCCTTCCAAACACTAACACCCTCCCCCTGTCCTCCTCCCTATCTTCCAGATGCCTGCAACTCTCTTCAATAAAGGTAAGTAAATGTTATTTATAAATCTGTTTTTTATTATTTAGTATTATGTAATAGTATTTATAGTGTTAATGTTGTTTTGTGTATGTAGAACTATAATTAAAATGTATTTTTTGTGAATATTTTTGGGTGGAATGGATTAATTGTATTTACATTATTTCTTATGGGAAATAAGGTTTCAAATTACGAGCAATTCGTGTTAAGGTCTAGCTCCTGGAACGGATTAAGATCGTTAATCGAGGGACCACTGTATAAATATTTCTTATTTATAAAGTGTAAATATTTCTTATTTATAAATTAAAGTGTAAATATTTCTTATTTATAAATTACGTACATTGTTTCAGTGTGACTAGTGGCCACCACCACTATATCGCTTATGCTGTCAGTGACCCTGATAACCCCAACAACAACAACACCACCACCACTCGTCACCTACGTAATGACATTTTATTCATTCTAGAGTATATATCATGTTTCTATGTTATTAATATTGTTTATTATGTCATATTAGATGGATTGTGATAGATAAATAAGCCGTAGAGTTGATATTAGCATCATATTGAAGCATTTTGTCATGTCTCCAAACAATAAACTCGCCTCCCTCTGGAACGGATTACAGTGGACCCCTGGTTTTCGTAATTTATTCATTCCAGAATGCTGTTCAAGTGCCATTACTAAACAAATTTATTCCCATAAGGAATAATGTAAATTAAACTAGTCCTTTTAGACCCCCAAAAATACTCTTACAAAAGCACTTACAAAAATACACTTACATAATTGTTCGAGTTTGGAGCATAACGAACACCGGGGGTCCACTGTACAGTGGACCCCCGACTAACAAAATTAATCCGTTCCAGGAGCTATTTCTCAACCCGAACCTTTCGTAATCCGAACCCTTATTTCCCATAAGAAATAATGTAAATACAATTAATCCGTTCCTCAAAAAAATATTCACACAAAATATAATATAAATAACATTTACTTACCTTTATTGAAGAGACTTGCAGGCATCTGGAAGATAGGGTGGATGACAGGGGCAGGGTTTTAGTTTTTGGAAGGGGAATCCCCCTCCAAAAGGACTTCAGGTAACAAGTCCCTCTTTGGGGTTACTTCCCTTCATGGTCTTTTAATGCCACTAGGACCAGCTTGAGAGTCACTAGAACTCTTCTTAGAAAAATAACTGTCCAGAGTCCTCTGTTTCTGGCGACTCTTTAATACTTTCCTGAAGTGCAACAGTGCTCTGTCACTGAAGTGGTTGCACAGAAGGCTCATTTCAGCTTGCTCAGAGTGGTGTCTTTCAACAAATGTCTGCACCTTATTCCACATTGAACAAATTTCCTTAATCTCTGAAGAAGGCACCTCCTTCTCTCTCTCTCTCCTCCTGTGAAGCAATAACCTCAGCTGTGGTCTGTTGCTGTTCCAGATGAAGGTCTTGCAGCTCTTCAGTTGTTAGCTCTATCCTGTGCTCCTCCATGAACTCTTCCACATCCTCACCACTCACCTCCAACCCCAAGCTGTTCCCCAATGCCACAATATCTTCCACAACATCTTCCACAACAGGCACAGGGTCGTCAGGGTCAGGGTCAGCCTCAAATCCTTCAAAATCCCTCTTTTTCAACACAATCCGGCCACAGTGGTCTCCAAGCAGAGTTCAAAGACCTGGAAGTCACTGCCTCCCAAGCCTTACCTATAAGGCCTATGTAATGCATGATATTGAAGTGATCTTTCCAGAACTCTCTTAGGGTCAATTCAGAGTCATTGGTCATATTAAAGCACTTCTGAAACACTGCTTTGGTGTACAGTTTCTTGAAGTTTGCAATGACCTGCTGGTCCATGGGCTGGATGAGAGGAGTGGTGTTAGGAGGCAAGAATTTCACTCTGATGAAATTGAAGTTGTCAGGCAACAACTCTTCCAAGTTGTGAGGATGAGCAGGAGCATTGTCCAGTACCAGGAGGCACTTGAGTCCCAATTTCTTTTCCAGGAGGTATTTCTTCACACTAGGGCCAAACACTCCAGTCAACCATTCCTTGAAAATCTTTGTAGTGACCCATGCCTTGGTGTTAGCCTTCCAATGCACACACAATTTATTCTTGTTAACACTGTGTTTCTTGAAGGCACTGGGATTTTCTGAGTGATACACCAGTAAAGGATTCACTTTAAAATCACCACTGGCATTGGCACACATCATAAGAGTTAGCCTGTCTTTCATAGGCTTGTGTCCTGGCTGTGCCTTTTCCTCCTGATTAATGAAGGTCCTGTTGGGCATTTTCTTCCAAAACAGGCCTGTTTCATCACAATTAAACACTTGTTGGGGGAGGAATTCTTCAGCCTCTACGAACCCCTTAAATTCACTCGCAAATTTTTCAGCTGCACGTTTGTCTGAGCTGGCTGCCTCACCATGCCTCACAACACTATGTATGCCACTACGTTTCTTAAACCTGTCAAACCAGCCTTTGCTGGCTTTAAAATCACTTGCCTCACCACTGGTTGCAGGCATTGTCTTGACAAGATCTGAGTGCAACTTCCTTGCCTTTCCACAAATTATCGCCATGGAAATACTATCACCTGCTATCTGTTTTTCATTGATCCACACCATCAGTAACTTCTCAACCTCATGCACTGTTTTTGATCTTTGTTTCTTTAACATATCAACCCCTCTTGCAACATTAGCTTCCTTGATCTCATTTCTCTTTGCCAGGATAGTGCCGATAGTAAATGCACTTTTCTTGTACATCCTGGCAAGATCACTCAGACGTACGAAACTCATATTTTTCAACAATCTCCTTCTTCAGTTCGATGGTGTTCCTCACTCTCTTTACCACAGGGGTGCCAGTAGGAAGCTTCTTTGGACCCATGGTGACTTATTTCACTGTGACAATCACTATATACCACCAAAAAAGACACCAAATGTATTGTGAATGTTTGAAAGAGCGCGCTAGGTAATCTCTCAATGGTAAACAACGCTTCACTGGCGGGCGTCCTGCGCAGGCGCAGAGCAGGCAGACAGGTCTAATACGTTTCGCTATCCGAGCTTTTTTCACTATCCGAGAGCGAAAAAAGCTTTCGTTAAGCGATTTTTTCGTTATCTAAACCTTTCATTAGCCGTGGGTCCACTGTAATTGGATTTACATTATTTCTTATGGGAAATATTATTTCGGTTTTCGTCATTTTCGGGTTTCGTCAAACTCTCTGGAACGGATTAATCATGAAAACCGAGGGGTCCACAGTACTGTTCATTTGTACAGTGGACCCTCACCATTCGAACATTCTTAACCCTTTGACTGTCGCAACCCCCAATCCTGAGTGCTCTCCTGTTGTTGCAAAATATTAAAAAAAAAAATTATTTTTTCTTATCAAAATGTAAAGATTATTTTTCTGATTGTTTTTATCCTAAAAAAATTTTTTGCGATCAATACTTACCGAGATATGGAGGCGTAAAGTTGGCAGAAAATGGGCCGCGTATGGCAACAGCGGTGCATGCCGCTCACAGGTACACATATATTTACTCCCATTCGAAGGTTTCTTGTACAGTAGACCCTCATTTAGCACAGTAGTTACGGTCCTGAAAACATCGTGTTAGGTAAAATCATGTTAGATAATTAGAAGAACTTATGGAAAAAATAGGGTTATGTTCCTGGGAGTCCCCAAAAAAACCAAACAAGTTTTTTTTAGACCAACAGATCTTGCAAAAATTGAAGGTGAATATGTAATTGTAGTTCATTGTCGTGATATATTACTGCTTAATACTACAAATGCAATAGAAATAATAGTATTTTTTACCTTAAATTGTGGATGATTGTAAAGAGAGTGGAGAGTTATGCTGTGGCCCTACTGGGCTGAGGTTCTGGTACTGAAGTCGATGGTTGTACTAGAGTGTCTAACTTTAAGTCATTCAGTCAGTCAAGTCATTCAGTAAGTCAGTCAAGTCATTCAGTAAGTCAGGCAAGTCATTCAGTAAGTCAGGCAAGTCATTCAGTAAGTCAGGCAAGTCATTCAGTAAGTCAGTCAAGTGATTCAGTCAGTCAATTGATTCAGTCAGTCAATTGATTCAGTCAGTCAGTCAAGTCATTCAGTAAGTCAGTCAAGTGATTCAGTAAGTCAGTCAAGTGATTCAGTAAGTCAGTCAAGTATTCAGTAAGTCAGTCAAGTGATTCAGTAAGTCAGTCAAGTGATTCAGTAAGTCAGTCAAGTGATTCAGTCAAGTCAGTGAGTCATTCAGCCAAGTCAGTGAGTCATTCAGTCAAGTCAGTAAGTCATTCAGTCAAGTCAGTAAGTCATTCAGTCAAATCAGTAAGTCATTCAGTCAAGTCAGTCAGTCGGACTTATGTTTACCTCTTTTATGTGTACAAAGATTTATCAAAATGCAATGAAAATGATAAAATGTATGTAAATAAACACAGCGAGCTTCCGATTATTGTTGTCCTGTACACGTATGAATCAAACTGAACGCTGGGAGGGATGCATGGGTGGGTGAGGGTGGCTGGGGATAGCAGTAGGACTCCCCACTGACTCAATGGTTTAACTCACTGCAGGCGACCGCTCGCTCAATATTTTTTCCTCCAGCGAATCGTGTAATATAAGGTTTACGTCGTGTTAGATAAAAATGTGCCGCAATTCTTCAATCGCGTAATACCCAGAACGCGCAACATAAAGTCGTGCTAAATGAGGGTCTACTGTATTTTCCAATATTTTTTTTTCCAAGTAACTTATGTGGCCTGTGAGACCAAAGTAAGGTGCAATGTACATATACTTTACATTATATTGTTTACAAAACTTGTTTACACAAACCAACAATACAAAAAATTCTTTATTACTATTGTTCTATAATATATACAAATGTACAGTCACTGGACATGTTCATAGAAATTCTGCAGCTTGTATAACTCTTTGAAACATGGTTCTATGCACAGTGGTGTTTTCATTCCTCACACATAAAACGAGTGTCTCTGCATTTTTGTGGGCGTTTTTGTATATGCACAGACAAAACACCTCTTGTGAGCAGTTTTCCTCAAAGTAGTAGCAGGCAATTGTGTTAGGTAGTTATCCTAGGTTGATGGTCGTCTGGGTCGTCATTCTTTCCTTCCTTCCTTCCTACATTCCTTATTACCTTCCTTCCTACCTTCCTACCTACCTTCCTTTCTACCTTCCTTCCTACATGCCTTCCTACATTCCTTCCTTCCTACATTCCTACGTTCCTACCTACCTTCCTTCCTTTCATCTCGTCCTTTCTTCCTTTCATCTCCTCCTTTCTTCCTTCTGGTTTCTATATATACGCATATATAGTCACTGGACACTTCATAGAACTGATATTTAGCTTCTGGAAGCTGGTTGTTGTGAGTGTGTGGACTTATAAATATGCTGAGTCAGGGTGCAGCTGCTGTCAAAATGACATATTATACCATCACTCACCACCCTCACTGCCTTGTCAACACCCATGGGGTCCCATGCTCTTCTTCCCCACAGTCCTTCCTACCTACCTACCTACCTTCTTTCCTTCCTTCCTTACTACCTTTCATCTCGTCCTTCCTTTCTTCCTTCTGGTTTCTATATATACACACATAGTCACTGGACATGTGCCTAGAACTGCTATAAGCTTCTGGAAACTGGTTGTTGTGTCTGGGTCATCATTCCATCCTTCCTTCCTTCCTACATTCCTTCTTACCTTCCTTCCTTTCATCTCGTTTCTTCCTTTCTTCCTTCCTTCTGGTTTCTATATACAGTGGTATCTCGAGTTACGATGGTCCCCAAAATCGCCCTTTTATGTAAGTTTATTTTTTTAAATGCTTTTGTAAGTATATTTTTGGGGGTGTAAAAGGACTAGTCTATTTTACATTATTCCTTATGGGGATAAATTCGTTTGGTAATGGCACTTGAACAGCATTCTCGAACGAAAAATATCGTAACTCAAGTACCACTGTACTATACGCATATATAATCACTGGACACTTCATAGAATTGCTATTAGCTTCTGGAAGCTGGTTGTTGTTTCTGGGTCGTCATTCCTTCCTTCTTACATTCCTTCTTACCTTCCTTCCTGCCTTCCTTCCTGCCTTCCTTCCTGCCTTCCTTCCTACCTTCCTTCCTACCTTCCTTCCTACCTACCTTCCTTCCTACCTACCTTCCTACATGTCTTCCTACATGCCTTCCTACATTCCTTCTTTCCTAAATTCCTACCTACCTACCTTCCTTCCTTTCATCTCATCCTTCCTTCCTTTCATCTCCTCCTTTCTTCCTTTCTTCCTTCTGGTTTCTATATATACGCATATATAGTCACTGGACACGTCATAGTACTGATATTTAGCTTCTGGAAGCTGGTTGTTGTGAGTGTGTGGACTTATTTCTTACCGCTAGGCATGCTGAACAACGACTACTGAAATGGCGTTCCCACAATGCACCACTGGCTCCCCGATTTTTTTTATACTGCACACACTGACCACACAAACCCATTCTCTCACATGTGGGCCTAACAGCTTTCTCCCACTTGATTTGAGGCCGCTAGAATTTATGTGTATTAATACGTCCGAAACAGTGGCTCGTAAGACGTATATATATGACCGAAACAGTCAAAGGGTTAAGTACCGAGGTTCCATTGTAGTTATGTTTAGCTATCGACTCAGTAAATGCAGCAGTACAGCTTCTGACATGGATGATAAGGACACATGCTGCAGAATAAGCTTCTGTTGAGACAACGTTTTGCCCTGTGTAGAGTTTTATCACAGCTTGAAGTAGCTCCACATAGAGCAAAAAAAAATTCTAATAAAAGTTTGTTTTGCAATTTGTATGTTTGTCTCTGTACTAGTCAGCAATATGCCATTTACCCAACTATTTTGAATATCTGCTAACTTG
>WNWK01014859.1:0-49828 GCA_009830355.1 Cherax destructor
TTTGGGGGAGAAGGGGGTTAACTTTTCCACAGTCTTAAGAGTCGAGTTTTGGGCCAATAGAGTGCCATGTCTGCAATTGCCTAGCAGGTGGCCCTTGCAATATTAGAAAATGAAACCCATTTGTCACTAAATCTCTGAACTCTGATGAGTTTATGAATGTCATCGTGACTCTCAGTCTGACGAATGGAGTGAGTGACTCTCCTTTGCCAACAATTTGGTAATATTTTTCCTGGGTACAGCCAGCATTTAAGCTGGTTGTGTTTTTGAAGGCCTGGGATCAGCAGTCTCCAGTTTGCAACATACAATACATACTACAATGTGCATCTACTGTGATATGAGAACCATGGAGCCGGATAAGTGATTAATCGCTGCTGCCTAATTTGATGTGTGCTCCAAATGTCTATTAAGTGAGAGACTACCAAGACTCATTTAAGTCAGTGGACTTCCTGAACTTAAGCCAAGTTCCACACTCTTAGAAGTGGACTTGATTTCAAGGACTTTATTGGTGCGAGTGACTGAGTGTCAACTACAGTGAAACCCTGGTTTTCTTCTGGTCCGGTTATCGTACAATTCAGTTTTTGACCAATTTTTCGGCAAAATTTTCCCCGTTTTCATACATCCGATCAGAAATCGTCCATACCAGATGCATCCACCTGCCCGCGGGATGCGGCCGCTCATACATTCATGACTCAATCTGCATTTGTTACTCGTTCAGTGAGCATTACTCCACATGTTCATCCAAAACATTTCATAATACTCCATTGTTTTTTGTGCTTGCGACTGCTAAATAAGCCACCATGGGGCCTGTTGTGGAATCTATTGTGTCTTTGGGGAAGTCAATGGGTTGGATGTGAGTAACCAGGACGTGGAAGAGTTGGTGGACGACCACAGGGAAGAGCTAACCACTGAAGAGCTGCAAGACTTTCATATGGAACAGCAACAGACCTTAGCTGAGGAAATTGCTTCAGAGGAGGAGGAAGAGAGGGAAGAATGTGCCTTCTTCAGCGATTAAGGACATTTGTGCAAAGTGGAGTGAGGTGCAAAGTTTTGTGGAGAAATATCACCCTAACAAAGCTGTTGCAAGCCATGTCAGCAACATGTTCAATGACAATGCTGTGTCCCATTTTAGGCAAATCTTAAAGAAACGCCAGAAACAGGCCTCTCTGGACAGATTTTTTGTGTGACAGGGGTCCAGTGACTCTCAAGCTGGTCCTAGTGCCAATAAAAGACAAAGAAGGGAAGTAACCCCGGAGAGGGCTTTGATACCTGAAGTCCTTATGGAGGGGGATTTCCCTTCCAAACAATAACCTCTCCTCCCCTCCTCACCCTCTTCCATACGCCAACAAGTGTTTTCAATAAAGGTAAAAGTGATGTTAAATGTTTATTTATCCATTTCATTAGTGATTTATATTTATTTTATATTTTTTTCGTTAGGTTCAGAATGATTCTTGAGAAATTATTGCATACACAAATTTTCGCTTGTCTTATATGGCAAGATGAGTGTTGCTATATAAGCCAAAATCGCAAGTTTTACCTAATCGTTTTCTGTATGTAAAACTATAGTTATTCTCTACAAAATTTATTTTTTGTTAATATTTTTGGGTGTTTGGAACGGATTAATTGGATTTACATTATTTCTTTTGGGAAATATTACTTCAGTTTTCGTACAAATCGGTTTTCGACCGACCTTTTGAAACGAATTAAAGACGAAAACCGGGATTCCACTGTATAATGATTTAATAACATTTGGATACTGGAGAAGCTCACCATTAAGCTGAGTGTCTGACATCATCACAGGTCCAAGGCACCAAATCCACAGGTAGACAGAGAAAGACCTGGGGGCAAATAAGTCTATTTTTCCCCACTTTGTTCATGATATAGATTGCCATCCATTATCTTGTGTAAGGTAGGTAGGAAATTAATTGTAGTACAGTGGTGTTGGTAATAGGGTTAGTGGAATGCAATCTCTAGAGCTGGTCAAAGTGTCATTTCCACATGCTGTGTGTCTGTCCAAGTTTCATTCTGCCTGGTAATTAACCAGAAACTAGGTGTCAACAAGGACATCATAATGGTAAGTGTATGCTTAAGTATTTCTGACAGCCACCTGTGGAGAAAGTGTTCGCCAAATACTTGACAGAGCTCATGGAGAGGCTGGTGGGCTCTAGGTGAATAGGCTGACAATAATTAACAGCCAGTCGAGTATACACATACAGTCCTCAACAGAGTAACTGACAGCAAGTCTGCATACAGGTTATGTATCATGTGTGAATTGTCTGCAGTGTGGTTTTCAGAGATGAATATACTCAAAAAAAGTACCAACACAAGGCCCAACAGGAATCTGGTATGGAGATGGAGAAGACATGAGGTCAGCAGGCTGTTGTCATGACATCTGTAAACAAAGTGTACTTGTGAGGCCTAAGTCAGAAACTTGTGTCAGCCCAAATAAATCAACATTTGTTAAATTTACCCCTCCCTCCAATAGGTGCCATCATGGATAAAAAAGGTTGGGAGTGCACTGCAACCCGACATTTAAACCTATATTATTAGTTGAAGCCCTAGCTGACAGGGTGAAGGTCAAATTCTGGAAGCACTAACCTAACAACCTGGAGCAGACCATATGCACCCAGCTCTCAAGAGCTGACCTAAGCTGTAGCTGAACATAGCCATAGAAGTGACTGACACCTCATAACAGCCCAGCATAAAGAACAGAAGACACATAGGCCAGAGCCAGCACCAATCTTTCCTCTGAGGATTGAGAAAACAGAACATCAAAGAGCAGAGGAAGAACATCCATAAAGAAGACTCAAATCTGGGAGCCAGGGATGCAGGAGAAAATCAAGAAGCAATGAGGACAACAAGAGTATCTTAGTGAGGCAAAACAAGGGTTATAAGAGTTGGCTGGAAAACAAGGAAATTTGTATTTCCACCAGCTGAGGGAGAAATCATTGATGGCAAAAGGGCCTAAGAATATAAAGATGGAGGCCATGATAATGTCATAAGTCCTTGTAGTGAACACTTCCACATCCAGTGTGTCATCAGAGACCAGAATACCTCCAAATGAAGTTTCTACTTGTGTGAACCTGGAATGTGCCATGACTCTTCATCCCTCTTCAGCCTACCAATGAAAGTGGCAGCTATTTAATGTTCAGAGCACTGGGAGAGGCTTGGCCCTACACAACAGGGCACTCAGCCCAAACTAAACACACACAACAACTACAAACAAGTTAAGCATTCCAGCTTGACTGCGGGCAATCAGAATAGTTAGACAAGTCTTTTGTGCCAAAGAGAATAATTCTCCAAAGAAGAAAATATTGAAGAGCAGAAGGGATTGCCACAAATTTTATAGACAAGTCAAGCTAGTGATGATCTGTATCAACATCCATTGTCTATGACTACTCAACCTGCTACCAGATGATATACGAAATAGTACCAGAACAAATACAGGAGTCTTCAAGAGAAAACTGAATCACTACTTCTGCCAAGTGCCAGATCAACCAGGCTGTGATGGCTATGTAGACCATTGGGCAGCTAAGAGCAACAGCTTGATTGAATAGGCACTCAGCATGTAGGAGAAAAACTTATGACAATGTTTCGGTCCGACTTGAACCATTAACGTCTTTCTCCTATGTGTGGGTTATTCGTGTATTGTGCCTTTTTATTCTTTACTCAACAAGGAAGCTTAGCTAAAGGCCAGACTGGTAGGGTAGAGGAGCCCCTCAAAATAGGTCACAGGGATACCACAGGAAGGCTCCCTAGAGCCTTGTGAAATATAGTATCCATGGAGAGAGGACAAACCCAACTGTTGATGCTGAAGATACTAACAACTGAATTTCAGTGCACTCTGGCAATTGTAACTTATGTCTATCATAATAAATGAACAATAACTGACAAATATAGGTCTTTGCAGAGCAGAAAAACACTTCAAAAAATTGCTGGGGCATAAAGAGGTAAGTATTATTGTGAATGAGGTGCGACATATTTTCCCAGGGCCCCACAACCAAAATAACAATGAAACACTAAAAATATTATCACATTTTTGAAAAGCACTAAACCCGTAAAGCACAAATATTTAAAAAAATAAAAAACTTAACAATTTAGAAATCTCACCAGTGTCTACATAACAGCCAAAATAATTTTAATAACATGAAAAATATAATTTGCAATATTTAAAAAAAAAAATCTTGTTTATACCTTCAAAAATGTCAGTCTCTTGAGTAGCAGATAATGAAAATGTGTTTAAAATATCTGGTACATACTGCTACTGTACAGAGATGGACATGCAAGTATACCTCAGTGGGTCATGTAATTATAATCCTCATAATGCTTCATGATCATAGTGTACATCACTTAGTGGGATTGTATATAACAATCAATATATGTACAATGTTAACTGTTTATCACATGCAGTTATACTATATTTTTAAACATTTACAGAGTACACAATAGTTGGTACAAAAAGATTTGCAAAAGTTTGATAAAATTACAAATATACATTTAAAATTACATCTAAAATTAGAAATGAATATGTGTTGAGCACCAGTGCCTTAGAGTACTTATCAGGCACAAAGGTTACCTATAATGCTTAGAAACCAAAGGCAAAATGTTCAGTTAAGGTCAGGCGGAAGTAATGCAGTATTAACTTTGCATGGTTGTGGAGTTATGTTATTAGCTTTCATGTAAGAGAGAACCTGGCCTGGTACTTCAGCAAGGACTTCCCTAGCTAGCTTAAGCCTAGCCATGTGAGGATCCCTGTCTCCTTTCTGAAAGTCCCTAAAAGGCACAAACTGCACAATGTCTCGTACAGCATAGCGACCATTACTGGAGAGACGTACAACATCTCCATCGAGTTCCTCCATATTATCAAAGTCGGCTCCACCCACTCCCACAATGATGATAGACATGGGCAATGATGAAGCATTAACAATTGCCTGAAAGTAAAAGGAGAAAATATAATATATTAGCAAGCAAAAATAAAGGTCACCAAATATATTTCAGATCGGGTGGAAGTTAAATCTACAGACAGTGGTGCAATGGAAATAATACAACCTATGCTATGACTAGGAAGCTCATTTTGTAACACATTACAGTTTTGAGTTATTTTAGATGAAGTTAGACTAACTTTAATTAACTTACATTTGTCCTGCAAGAGGCATGCCGACACTACACTTCAAAAACTGCATCTTAATAATAATAATAATAATAATAATTTTTATTTGGACATGATACAAAGAATTACATTTGGTTATTTAGATTACATGAGGTGTACATGCCAAAAGCCCCTAGTATGCAGGGCATTTTGGGCAGACTTAAAATTAACTTAAAACTAGATTGTAAGAATTATTGTAGATAGTATACAATGAGTAAAGGTGAGTATTTAAGCTATGAAATTTGAACATAGTTTTGTACTTTTGTCTTCATTATAAAATTAATTAAATCAGATTAAACAAATTAAAGCAATAGTAATAATAAAATAATAAAAAGTTATGGTTGATAATTTATAAAATAAGTAAAGTTGCTTATCTAAGTTTTAAAGTTTGAATATAAGTTGAACATATCAATTAATTGTAGCAATTTATTGCAGCAATGCAACTAATTGAGTGAGATAACAATTTAAAACAATTTAAAACAATTGCATTGCAGTTAGTTTACGTGGTCATTATAATATCAGTGTTGGGAATAATTAGCTAAGTAAGTATTATTCATAACAGGTTTTACATTCATTCATTCAATCGTTCATTCATACATTACATTGACTTGAAAGTCAGGTTTACGTTAAGTGATTATTCTACTTTGCTGGGAATGGTTGATATGGAGCAATTATCTTTGGGTGAGAAGGTGGTTTTTTAGCATCGTTTTGAATTGGGGTACAGGTAGGGTTTCTTTGGCAATGACAGGTAATGAATTCCAAATTTTCGTGCCTTTTATGTGCATTGAGTTTTACATAGTGTTAGGTGGACACGGGGAACATCGAGGAGTGATCTGTGTCTAGTGTTATGGTCATGTGTCCTGTTAAAATTAGTAAGGAGAAGTTTGAGTGGTGGGTTAATATCTGCATAGAGTGTTCTATGTATGTAATAGGCACAGTAAAAAGTATGGATGTCTTGTATGGTGAGTAAGTTTAGGTTTTTGAATATTGGTGGAGTATGTTGCCTGGAGTGAGAATTTGTTATCATTCTAACTGCTGCCTTTTGTTGTGTTATTAGTGGTCTGAGATGAGTTATTGATGTGAGGCCCCATGCGCAGATTCCATAGGTGAGGTAGGGGTAAATGAGTGAGTGATATAGGGTAAGGAGAGCTGGTTGTGGAACATAGTACCGTATCTTGGATAGTATTCCCACGGTCTTTGAGACTTTCTTGGAGATTTGTTGTATGTGTGTCTGAAATTTGAGGCCACTGTCAAGATGTATTCCTAAGAATTTTCCCTCTGTGAGTTTTGCGATAGGGGACCCGTTTATCATTATGTTAAGTGGTGCGTTTGCAGCTCTGTTCCCAAACTGGATAAAATAGGTTTTATCAATATTGAGAGTTAGTTTGTTGGTCATCATCCAGGTAGATATTTTCTGCAATTCAGTATTTGCAGTGTTGGCTAGTGTGTCTGGGCTTGGGTGAGAGATAACGTATGTAGTGTCATCTGCAAAAAGTATGGGTTTGAGTAGTTGAGATGCATTTGGTAGGTCGTTAATGTAAATGAGAAAGAGTAGTGGGCCAAGAACACTTCCCTGTGGGACCCCTACGGTAATAGTTTGCGGTGGAGCTAGCTCCATTAGTGTACACATATTGGTTTCTGTTGCTAAGGTATGATTTTAGGTAGTTTAAGGAGTGTCCTCTTATACCATAGTGCGATAATTTTAAGTGTAACAGATCATGGTCAACTGTATCAAAAGCTTTACGTAAATCAATGAAGATTCCCACTGGGATTTCTTTTTCTCAAGGGCGGTGTAAATTATTTCTAACATGTGTATAATGGCATCATTTGTATTTTATTAGGCCTGAATCCAAATTGACAGTGGTTGAGTACGTTGTTGGAGGTGAGGTAGGAATATATTTGTCTATGAATTAATTTTTCAAAGATTTTGGAGAGAAGGGTAAGTTAGATATCGGCCTGTAGTTATTCAGGTCTGCTTGATAATTGGTGAGAGAACTTGAGAGGCTTTTTGTATATATAAGGTGGTAAGTTATTTAGGTCACCTGCTTTGTTTTTTAATGTGTTGATTATAAGTGAAACTTCTATTGGGTTGGTTGGGGCTAGGAATAGTGTGTTCGGATAGGTACCAGTGAGATAGTCGTTAGGTGGAGTATTAGAACTTGGGATTTTGCTTGCCAGCTTTTTACCTATGGTGGAGAAGAAATCATTGAGTTTGTTTGCTGTTTCAATAGGTGGGAGTAGGGGTTCATCTGGTTTTGTTAGTTTGATTGTTCTGTTTGTGGATATCTTTTTGTTCCTAGAATTTCAGATAGGGTTTTCCAGGTCTTTTTATATCACCTTTTAAGTTATGTAATCTGTTCTCATAGTACAGTTTTTTGACCTTCTTATCAGACTCGTTAGGTTTGATGAGTAGCGTTTTGTTTGTTCTCTTGATATTTGTCCCATTCTGTACTGTTTTTCATATAGGTGCTTTATATTAATGGATTTGAGTATGCTGGGGGTTAGCCAGGGACTATTTAATCTTTTAGTTGTGATTTGTTTAGTTTTTAGGGCAGTGCTTATTATAGAGGTATTGGGTCTTTTTAAGAAAATTATTAATACATAAGTCAGTATCTGGGAAGTTGTCTATTTCTGTTTGCCAGTCAATGTTTGTCATAGCTGTTATAAAGCTATTTATTGCTGTCTCATTATGTAGTCTGAAGGTAACTTTAGTTCCGAGATTTGTTATGAGAAAGGTCGGGTAGTGGTCAGTGGTATTGTCTGTGATTATGCCTGATTTTAATGGGGATATGGTGTTAGTCCAGATATGGTCTAATAGAGAGGCACAGGTGTCAGAGATTCTCGTAGGTTTTGTTATTGTCGGGAGCAGCAAGCAGTTGCTCATAGTGTTTGTGAATTCAGTTACTAGTGGGTCCTGATCTTGTAGGAGGTTTATATTGAAGTCGCCTGTGAGGATTAAGTGGTCTTTGTTCATGTGTGCATCAGTAATCATACTTCCTAATTTTTGACTAAAATGCTGAATGTTTGACTGTGGTAATCTATAGATGTTTATAACTGTGAGAGGTTTTTGTAGATATTTGGATTTAAATTTAGCTATTATATATTCTCCATGTTCATCTCTTGTGCAAGTATTGTTAATACATTCAAGCTGGTCTGAGAAGAACATAGCTGTGCCACCTCCTTGTTGGTCTGGCCGACAATTGTGTATGGCTGTGTAACCAGGAATGGCATATATATCTATAGTATGAGGCTTTAACCATGTTTCAGTGAGAGCAATGATGGACATACTGGCCTGAAGTGAGTTTAATAATGCAGTGAGGTCATCAAAATGTTTGCTTAAAGATCTGACATTGTAATTAAAGATAGTTATGTTATTGTTGGATTTGAGTAGTGTTTTAGCCTGTTCTGCTGTGTAGTAATGACAATTGTTGTTAGGTTCATGTAAGTCATTTAATAGAAGGTTGATTTCAGGATCAATGTTTGGAATCATAAGATTTAGTGTGATTCTATAATTAAACTTAAAATTAGAACAACACAAGTAGACCTAAGAATATGACAATGCAATAGGATTTCTTGGCACGTGAGTTAGGACGTTGAATATGTTTACAAAAATGAAAGAATGAGCTAAAGTAGTCAATTTACAGCTAATAAGAATCTAAAACTATAGCACCTGAGTTAGCACCTGAGTAAGTTAATTAATTAAACAAAAGTTTATATACGAGTGAGATTCTAAAAAGATTAAGAACAATGAATAATGCTAGACTTAAAGATATGATATCTGTTCAATTGATTTTTCTAGCTAATTGGATTAACAGACTTTTGAATAGAAGTCACAGAGGTTTAGGATATATCTTTACAGTGTAATTGATTTATTATTTAACTAGTTAATAGAACTGGTTGGAAAGTTACTATGATTAGTATTAAGTTATAATGGAACAAATATTAAGATTCAGTATTGCACTAGTTGTGATTATAGAATTTATTAAGGGCAATATAATGAAAATTAAAGTTAATTATTATTATTATTATTATTATTATTATTATTATTATTATTATTATTATAGCTATTGCATGAGTGATGAAGAATGTGTTTCCTTTATTCAGGGGTCACTGTACTTTGGCAAGAAATGGTCAGCATGTTAAAAAAATCATAAAAACAAAACCTTTTATAATAAAGCAAAACTTCTATGAACCATACACAGTCAACCCTCCTTTTTCGTGTACCTCCGTTTTCAGTGATTTAAGTTTTTGGGCAGTTTTTTCAGGGAAATTTTACCTCCGTTTTCGGTGATTACCTCCGTTTTCGTTCTTGGTACGGAACCTGTCCACCAGTGCCCCACACATACAAAGCCCCAAGACCGCCACCCACGCACCTCCCACGCACATTGTCACGCAGTGTAGCATTGTTTATGCTTGAGTGAACATCATTCCAGGAGTTCATACAAAACATTTATTAACAATTCATTGTTTTTGGCCCTTGATTATTGTGTGTGACTGCTAAATAAGCTACCATAGGCCCAAAGAATAGCTCCTAGTGCCAGTTCTTTGGTAAAGAAAGTGAGGAACACCGTAGAACTGAGAACCTAAGAGTCATACAAATGGGGCCCTCCTCTACATCATTTAGCCTCTTAACTGTCCAAACGTAGATCTACGTTCTTACCGCTAGCACTCCACACGTAGATCTACGTTCTTACCGCTAGCACTCCAAACGTAGATCTACGTTTTATTTTTCCTGCCTCCAAATTTGGCACGATTGGCCTAAGATGCCTGGTCAGCACAGAATGGGTCTTAACACTCGGTGTGCTCAGCATTAAAAAAATCTTAGTACCCTGTGGGAGCACCGGTTCAATTGAATGCCAGCTAGAGCAAACAGTGCGGCAAACACCTGGGATTCACTGCTGTCATGTCTTAGTGGCCATCTTTGTAATCGAAATGTAATGTACGTAAATGTAATGTGAACCAAACACTGTAAGCTTTACAAAGAAACAATTCTGGAATGTGTAATACGTGTTCGGCAGGCTGGCTGGCTGTCGATCTCCATCTGTCTGTATCTATCTCTGTCTCTGTCTATCTCTCTGTCCATCTACATATGTCTCTATCTCTGTCTATCCCTTCCTCTGTCCATCTCTGTCTCTATCTCTGTTTCTGTCTCTTTTATCTGTCTCTATCTCACAGGTACACATAAATACAATTATACATAGTGTAAATTACCTAGGATAACCCAAAATATCCAGACAAAGTGCTATACTGTGCTTGTAGATATAAGGCATAATAAGCATGACTGACAAGTAATACGCACTTCGCTTGATCAAGAATCATATGTGACGAGTCTGACGACTCTACATCCTCTTGGTTCATGAGCCACTCTCTGAGACAAGACAGACAAGCAGACAGAAAGACAGACACACACACACACAGGCAAACAGAAAGACACACACAAGCAGACAGAAAGACAGATACACACAGGCAGACAGAAAGACACACACACACAGGCAGACAGAAAGACACACACACACAGGCAGACAGAAAGACACACACACACAGGCAGACAGAAAGACACACATACACAGGCAGACAGAAAGACACACACACACAGGTAGACAGAAAGACACACACACACAGGCAGACAGAAAGACACACACACACAGGCAGACAGAAAGACACACACACACACAGGCAGACATAGCTAGACAGACAGACATGTTTTTGTGTAACAGTGAAAACAAACAAAGCCAGGGGTTCCCTGCAGCAATGCACGATCATCAAGTGTCAAACCACTGCTGCACTGTCAGCAGTTTAGTGACACTCAGTCTTACACCGTGCTTCAAGGAGTTTCATATAAACTCCAGTGTGTCTAAAACAGTGCTGGGACCTATAAATACTTTGTATATATTTCTAGACAATAGTTAATGACCAAGGCAGGTGAAAATGTTCACCTGTCAGTGTGTTTGTGACTGAGTACAATTTCAGTACCTAATATTAGTGTCAGAACAAAGATTAGCTATGAAATCGCAAGAACTACTATAAATTGTAATTTTTTTTTTTTTTTTTATTAACACATTGGCCGATTCCCACCAAGGCAGGGTGGCCCGAAAAAGAAAAACTTTCATCATCATTCACTCCATCACTGTCTTGCCAGAAGGGTGCTTTACACTACAGTTATAAAACTGCAACATTAACACCCCTCCTTCAGAGTGCCGGCACTGTACTTCCCATCTCCAGAACTCAAGTCCGGCCTGCCGGTTTCCCTGAATCCCTTCATAAATGTTACTTTGCTCACACTCCAACAGCACGTCAAGTATTAAAAACCATATGCCTCCATTCACTCCTATCAAATACGCTCACACATGCTTGCTGGAAGTCCAAGCCCCTCGCACACAAAACTTCCTTTACCCCTCCCTCCAACCTTTCCTAGGCGACCCCTACCCCGCCTTCCCTCCACTACAGATTTATACACTCTCGAAGTCACTCTGTCTCGTTCCATTCTCTCTACATGTCCAAACCACCTCAACAACCCCTCCTCAGCTCTCTGGACAATCGTTTTGGTAATCCCGCACCTCCTCCTAATTTCCAAACTCCGAATTCTCTGCATTATATTCACACCACACATTGACCTCAGACATGACATCTCCACTGCCTCCAGCCTTCTCCTCGTTGCAACATTCATCACCCATGCTTCACACCCATATAAGAGCGTTGGTATAACTATACTCTCATACATTCCCTCTTTACTTCCATGGACAAGGTTCTTTGTCTCCACAGACTCCGAAGTGCTCCACTCACCCTTTTCCCCTCATCAATTCTATGATTCACCTCATCCTTCATAGACCCATCCGCCGACATGTCCACTCCCAAATATCTGAATACATTCACCTCCTCCATACTCTCTCCCTCCAATCTGATATCCAATTTTTCGTCACCTATTCTTTTTGTTATCCTCATCACCTTACTCTTTCCTATATTCACTTTCAATTTTCTTCTTTTACACACCCTACCAAATTCATCCACCAACCTCTGCAACTTCTCTTCAGAATCTCCCAAAAGCACAGTGTCATCAGCAAAAAGCAACTGTGACAACTCCCACTTTGTATTTGCTTCTTTATCTTTTAGCCCAACACCTCTTGCCAAGACCCTCGCATTCACTTCTCTTACAACCCCATCTATAAATATATTGAACAACCACGGTAACATCACACATCCTTGTCTAAGGCCCACTTTTACTATGAAATAGTCCCCTTCCCTCCTACACACTCTAACCTGAGCCTCACTATCCTCATAAAAACTCTTCACTGCTTTCAGTAACCTTCCTCCTATTCCATACACCTGCAACATCTGCCACATTGCCCCCCTATCTACCCTATCATACGCCTTTTCCAAATCCATAAATGCCACAAAAACATCTTTACCCTTATCCAAATACTGTTCACCTATATGTTTCACTGTAAACACTTGGTCTACACACCCCCTACCTTTCCTAAAGCCCCCTTGTTCATCTGCTATCCTGCTTTCTGTTTTACTCTTAATTCTTTCAATAATAACTCTACCATACACTTTACCAGGTACACTCAACAGACTTATTCCCCTATAATTTTTGCACTCTCTTTTGTCCCCTTTGCCTTTATACAAAGGAACAATACACGCTCTCTGCCAATCCCTAGGTACCTTACCCTCTTCCATACATTTATTAAATAATAGCACCAACCACTCCAAAATTATATCCCCACCTGCTTTTAACATTTCTATCTTTATCCCATCAATCCCAGCTGCCTTACCCCCTTTCATTCTACCCACTGCCTCACGAACTTCCCCTACACCCACAACTGGCTCTTCCACACTCCTACAAGATGTTATTCCTCCTTGCCCTACACACGAAATTACAGTTTCCCTGTCTTCATCAACATTTAACAAATCCTCAAAATATTCTCTCCATCTTCCCGATACCTCTATCTCTCCATTTAATAACTCTCCTCTCCTATTTTTAACTGTCAAATCCATTTGTTCTCTAGGATTCCTCAACTTATTAATCTCATTCCAAAACTTTTTCTTATTTTCAACAAAATTTGCTGATAACATCTCACCCACTCTCTCATCTGCTCTCTTTTACATTGCTTCACCACTCTTTTAACCTCTCTTTTCTCTCCATATACTCTTCCCTCCTTGCATCACTTCTACTTTGTAAAAACCTCTCATATGCTAACTTTTTCTCCCTTACTACTCTTTTTACATCATCATTCCACCAATCGCTCCTCTTCCCTCCGCACCACTCGCCTGTAACCACAAACTTCTGCTGAACACTCTAACACTACATTTTTAAATCTACCCCATACATTTTCGACCCCATTGCCTACACTCTCACTAGCCCATCTATCCTCCAATAGTTGTTTATATCTTACCCTAACTGCCTCCTCTTTTAGTTTATAAACCTTCACCTCTCTTTTACTTACTGATTCTATTTTCCTTGTATCCCATCTACCTTTTACTCCCACTGTAGCTATAACTAAAAAGTGATCTGATATATCTGTGGCCCCTCTATAAACATGTACATCCTGAAGTCTACTCAACAGTCTTTTATCTACCAATACATAGTCCAACAAACTACTGTCATTACGCCCTACATCATATCTTGTATACTTATTTATCCTCTTTTTCTTAAAATATGTATTACCTATAACTAAACCCCTTTCTATACAAAGTTCAATCAAAGGGCTCCCATTATCATTTACACCTGGCACCCCAAACTTACCTACTACACCCTCTCTGCATGTTTCTCCCACTTTAGCATTTAGGTCCCCTACCACAATTACTCTCTCATTTGGTTCAAAAGTTCCTATACATTCGCTTAACATCTCCCAAAATCTCTCTCTCTCTCTACACTCCTCTCTTCTCCAGGTGCATACACGCTTATTATGACCCACTTTTCGCATCCGACCCTTATTTTAATCCACATAATCCTTGAATTTACACATTCATATTCCCTCTTTTCCTTCCATAACTGATCCTTCAACATTATTGCTACCCCTTCCTTAGCTCTAACTCTCTCAGATACTCCTGACTTAATCCCATTTATTTCTCCCCACTGAAACTCGCCTACCCCCTTCAGCTTTGTTTCGCTTAGGGCCAGGACATCCAACTTCTTTTCATTCATAACATCGGCAATCATCTCTTTCTTATCATCCGCACTACATCCACGCACATTCAGACAACCCAGTTTTATAAAGTTTTTCTTCTTCTCGTTTTTAGTAGATTTGTACAGGAGAAGGGGTTACTAGCCCATTGCTCCCGGCATCTTAGTCGCCTCATACGACACGCATGGCTTACGGAGGAAAGATTCTTTTCCACTTCCCCATGGACAATAGAGAAAATAAAAAGAACAAGAGCTATTAAGAAAAAGAAGAAAAACCTAGAAGTGTGTATGTATATATATGCATGTGTATGCCAGTGTAGTGTGACCTAAAGTGTAAGTAGAAGTAGCTAGATATACCTGTTATCCAGCGTGTTTATGAGACAGAAAAAAGACACCAGCAATCCTACCATCATGTAAAACAGTTTCAGGTTTCTGTTTCACAGTCACCTGGCAGGACGGTAGTACCTCCCTGGGTGGTTGCTGTCTACCAACCTACTACCTACCTAAATTGTAATTATCAGTACATAAAAATTATATAAAATATAAAAACAAGAAAAAAAGGTATATCGGCAACACTTCTGCAAGCGACAGGACTCCATGTAGCCGTCAGGTGAGCATCCAAAACCAACTTCGCAGTCTTATACTATCTCGGTAAGTACTGGTCCTAAACATTTTTTTTGGTCTTATTACACACAGAAAATTGTCCTCTTTAATTTAAAATTTTTTTTTTTTTTTCAAAATATTTGGAGCACTGGGCGAGAGAACGTAGATCTACGTTTGGACAGTTAACGGGTTAAACACAGCCATCTCCAACCAATGCATGATGCCCCCCAGTCTCCTCAAAAGAAAACTCATTCACCATCATTCAGTAGCTGTCTTGTCATTAGTGTGCAAATATCACACTCAAATGACTCTTCGAAGTGCAATATCCAAATATTAAATTTTAAAATCTCATACATTCTAAGAGATTTCCAAGTGATAACAGCAATACAGTGGTACCTCTACTTACGAGCAAAATTCGTTCCAGACGGCTATTCAAGTGCCGATACCGAAGGAATTTTTTCCCATAAGAAATAATGAAAATTAGATTAATCCATTTCAGACCCCCAAAAATACACTTACAAAAGCACCTACAAAAATACACTTACATAATTGTTCGAGTTGGGAGCTGCTCATAAGTAGAGGTACCACTGTATTTCTATTCCAAATTATAATATTACACTGAATTTACATACTGGTGTATGCTAGGAAACACAGTACAGGTCGGCCATCACTAATCCGGCAATCAGTAATCCGGCAGTAATTTCGGCTAGCATAATTTCAAATTTCTGGGGTCGCCACACCAACCTGCCGCTACTGTTTGGTGCCGCTACTTGCTGCAGAAGTCATTCCAATTTCTTTTTATCCATTTATTGTTATAACCTGCTTACTTTTAGTCCTAGCTATGGTTCCAACAAATAAAAGAAATGCTTCTCATTGTGTAAAGCACATACACCATACATTGTCCATAAACGATAAGGTGGCTTTGAAGCCACTGTCGGTCGCCATGAGCTTAGCTCACTCAGATAAGCTGTGACTGGTAAATTTGGGCCTACATATGAGAGAATAGGTCTGTGTGGTAAGTGTGCACTATATAAAAGAATCCTGCAGCATGCAGTGCATAATGAGAAAAAAAACTGTGACCATGTTTTTGGTGTAAAACAGTGATTTCGCAGTGTATTTTCGTATGGTTTTTATAGTTGTATTCTCGTTTTTTTTATCTCATTTGATAGAGTGGAAGATATATTACAGAAATAGATACGATTTTGATTGGTTTCACAATGAATAGTACCTTGAAATTGAGCTCAAAGTAGTGGAAATGTTCGATTTTTGCCGATATTCAAGAGCAAACAAATGTCAGTCCAATACATGTTTTAACTGGCTGGTCTAATACGCAGTCATGAATGAGTTGACATTATTTATACAATTATTATAATAATGCAGTAGTCTGCATAAGAGTAAATCTTCTATTTTTTGTGTGAATAAAAATTCAAAATGGAAAGCAAGAGTAATATAAGAGGGGCCTGGGGTAAAGAGGCTATCGGTCTGAGGAATTGGACCTCTTGGTCTTCTTCCTCAGACCGAACCTAATTACCCCCCAATCCCCCCTTCCCTTTCCCATCTTCCCCATCCTCCCTTTTCCGACGTGACTAATGAACAGAGAAAATGTCATTTTAGTGCCAGGAATGTCTGCACTGTTTATTCTGGAAATTGGCATCTTTTGAAATTTGTGTGAAATTTGCCAAATTACTGAATTCTAACCACTTTATTGGGTAGTTGAAATAGGTGAATGGGCAGTTTCTTGTACTCAACTGACAGAATAGAAGGAATACTAGCAAAATAGCTATGAGTTTGGTAGACTGGAACAATAGAATGGGCCAAAAATAGGGCGTAAAGTGGGTGAAATCGCCAATGTATAAATATTGTCATTGGGTTATTTGTATTCTAACCTAACCACTCTGTAATCCGGCAAAATCACTAATCCAGCACCCTACAGGTCCCGATGATGCCAGATTAGTGATGGCTGAACTGTATTATAGGGAAATGATCAAACTTCAGTGCTGTGCCAGATATACCTACAGAAAAATGTTTTTTTTCACGTTGAAAAAATATTAGCCTGTCAAACACTATCTCATAAATATAGAAAGGTCTATAAAGGATTTGTATATGACTTTTTGAGTAAATAAAAGTGTACCTATTTGTTACTCATTACTCAATAAAACCAAAAAATCTCCCAATTACCTAAATCTTAAAACTTTAAAACTAGATACCCAAAGTTCATACATAAATAAATACTACATTATAGTATAAATACCTGCCCAAAACAATACTACCTCACACCAAATTGAAGCATTCTCATACTGTAAACTACAGTGGTCCCCCGAGTAACGAACAAAATTCATTCCAGAAGCCTGCTCAAGTGCCATTACCGAACGAATTTACTCCCTTAAGAAATAATGTCAAGTAGGTTAGTCCATTTCAGACCCCCAAAAATACACTTACAAAAGCACTTACAATATTATACTTACATAATTGTACGATTTCCGGGGTGTTTGTTACTCGGGGGGCCACTGTACATTCAACAACGCTCAATGTTCTTTTCCCATAATATAATTTCAATATTTACTATTGATATAACCAACCTACAAAATACTTTCACCTTGTCCCAATGTAACATCCTCAGATTGTAATTTGAGTAAACTTACTGTCTGCTATAAATAAAAACAAATGTTTAACTATAACAAACTTGATCACTTTCTCTAGTATTAATTACAGTGGACCCCCGCCTAACGAACAAAATTCATTCCAGAAGCCTGCTCAAGTGCCATTACCAAACGAATTTACTTCCTTAAGAAATAATGTCACATAGGTTAGTCTATTTCAGACCCCCAAAAATACACTTCCACAAGCACTTACAATATTATACTTACATAATTGTAAGATTTCCGGGGTGTTCATTAGGCGGGGGTCCACTGTACTAGTCTATAAGCCATTAGATTTAGTCTGCCCATAATGCCATGGAATGATAGTGGCTCTCTTTGCACTGCAATTCATTATTGTAATTACAAAATCTTGATGTAAACTTGCAATGAAATAAAATATTATTATTATTATTATTATTATTATTATTATTATTATTATTATTATTACAGTATTATCTTGCATAGATACTTTATGCTTAAAGAAGAAAAAGATGTTTCTTACCTAACATCTTACTGTACATTAAGTTCTCCTATTGTATTACATTACTCCAAATTTTCATACCACACCTTCCATAGAATCTTGAATTTTAGCCTCCAAGCAATTTTAGCATAAAATACGGGTAAAAAGACTGCAAATATATTGCAAATAATGAAGGGTTTTATTTATTATTTAATAGCAGACAAATAATTATATTATCAATTTTATCTTATTATTATTAATGACTTGATGACATGTTGGAGTAATATTTATACAAGGATTCATGGAAACCAGTTATCCAGACTTGAGTCCTGGAGGTGGGATGTACAGTGCCTGCACTCTGAAGGATGAGTGGGAATAACGAAGTATGTAATGGCATCTGAACTTTAGTGTCGATACACCTCTAGCAAGACAGTGCTGGAATGAGCGATGGTGAAAGTATTTCTTCTTTTTCGGGTCATCCTACCTCAGCGGAAGATGACTAGTGCATTAAAAAAATTATTAAGTATACATGTGAGCCAAACTTTGGTTCTGAAGGTGTGATGTACAGTGGCTTAACTCTAAAGAATGGGTGGGGATGTTGCAGTTCAAAGGATCATTTAAATTCTGATGTTAGTGAACTTCTGGCAAGACAGTTATTGGAAAAAAATAATGAATGTGTGTCCTCGTGAAATGGCAAACGTGGTTAAGTACAGCCTCTCCTCACTTAACGACAGAGTTCTGTTCCTGAGACCATGTCGTTAAACGAATTCGTCGCTAAGTAAGGAGCATGCTATTAATGGTAGTGATTTTGTGTCAACCTTCTTTGATATTGTTTTAATGTCACCTTTGCCCCATTTATAACATTTCTGGTATATTTTTAAATGTTTATACAGTAGTGTACTGTATATTGAAATACAGTGGACCCCCGCCAAACGAACACCCCGGAAATCGTACAATTATGTAAGTATAATATTGTAAGTGCTTGTGGAAGTGTATTTTTGGGGGTCTGAAATAGACTAACCTACGTGACATTATTTCTTAAGGAAGTAAATTCGTTCGGTAATGGTACTTGAGCAGGCTTCTGGAATGAATTTTGTTCGTTAGGCGGGAGTCCACTGTAAACAGAATAGAGAAAATCAGCTCTAATATACATTATTTAGGTATGAATACTGGTCAGAAACCATCATAAGTCCGAGGCGTCGGTAAACTAGTACGCCGCTAAGTGAGGAGAGGCTGTAATGTGCAAACAATTTATCACTTACCTCTTTAGTCTGAGGCATGTCAGTGATGATGCCATCAGTCAGTATCAGAAGAATGAAGTACTTGTCACCAGTCAGGTAAGAGGAAGCAAAGCGAGCAACATGGTTGATGATAGGAGCGAAGTTTGTGGGACCATACAGCTGAACGCGAGTCAAACACTCGTTGTAAGCATCTAGAACTCCTGTAAATAATAAGACAATAGATAATGTGACTTAAATAAGAAATGCATGCTTTTCCAATGTTCTTGACCTAAGTAAGCAAACCCTTGACTGCCTCTCAAAAGAGAAAACACCAGATAAATACTGTACTGTTAAAAGAAACAGATAATCACCAACTTACTGAAATACTGTATGTATTTAATAAGGGAGTGGAGAAAAAAAATCCTTCATCAGTAAGCCATGCGTGTCGTAAGATTCAATTAAAATGCCAGAAGCAAGGAGCTAATGATCCTTTCACGTGTATAAATTATTATTCTTCTTTCAACAAACCAGCCATATCCCACCAAAGCGGGGTGGCCCAAAAAGAAAAACAAAAGTTTATCTTTTTAATTTTAGTAATGTATACAGGAGAAGGGGTTACTAGCCCCTCGTTCTCGGCATTTTAGTCGACTCTTACGACACGAATGGCTTACAGAGAAGAATTCTGTTCCACTTCCCCATGGAGATAAGAAGAAATAAGAACAAGAACTAGTAAGAAAATAGAAGAAAACCCAGAGGGGTGTGTATATATATGCTTGTACATGCATGTGTAGTGTGACCTAAGTGTAAGTAGAAGTAACAAGACATACCTGAAATCTTGCATGTTTATAAGACAGAAAAAAGACACCAGCAACCCTACCATCATGTACCTGTATAAATTGTTACATGTAAAAAGAAAAACTTTCGTTTCTTTTTTTTCAGGGGGTCACCCTGCCTCAGTGGAAGACAGCCAATGTGTTAAAAAAATTAGTAGGGGAATAAACAGGTGCTCAAAGAGGAAGAAAGTCTGTGAAAAGAAAGCTTTAGAAGCAGATGGATTTCACAAAGAGGGGATATACTGCAAGACTCCAAGCAGACATAAACCAAATCTTTAAATGGGCTGCAGAAAACAATATGAAGTTCAATGATGAGAAATTTCAATTATTCAGATACGGAAAACGTGAGGAAATTAAAATCTCATCGGAGTACAAAACTAATTCCAACCACACAATAGAGCGAAAAACTAATGTCAAAGACCTGGGAGTGATCATGTCAGAGGATCTCACCTTCAAGGACCATAACACCGTAGCAATCGCATCTGCTAGAAAAATGACAGGATGGATAATGAGAACCTTCAAAACCAGGGATGCCAAGCCCATGTTGACACTTTACAGATCGCTTGTTCTATCTAGGCTGGAATATTGCTGCACACTAACTGCACCTTTCAAGGCGGGAGAAATTGCTGACCTTGAAAATGTGCAGAGAACCTTCACGGCACGCATAACTGCGATAAACCACCTCAATTATTGGGAACGCTTGAAGTTCCTAAACCTGTACTCTCTAGAACGCAGGCGGGAGAGATACATTATTATATACACGTGGAAAATTCTTGAGGGATTAGTACCAAACTTGCACACGAGAATCACTCCCTACGAAAGCAAAAGACTCGGCAGGCGATGTAACATCCCCCAATAAAAAGCAGGGGTGCCACTAGCACGTTGAGGGACAACACAATAAGTGTCAGGGGCCCAAGATTGTTCAACTGCCTCCCAGCATACATCAGGGGGATTACCAACAAACCCCTGGCTGTCTTCAAGCAGGCACTGGTCAGGCACCTAAAGTCGGTACCTGACCAGCCAGGCTGTGGTTCGTACGTTGGACTGCGTGTGGCCAGCAGTAACAGCCTGGTTGATCAGGCTCTGGTCCAACATGAGGCCTGGTCACAGACTAGGCTGCAGGGGCGTTGACCCCTGGAATTCTCTCCAGGTAAACTCCAGGATTGATTGCTTACTGTGGCTGATGATGATTACCTATTGATTTTTAATAAATTATTTAGAAAACTAACAAGTTGATAAATGAGACACTTATTCAACATTTGTGTATCTTGATTCTGGATACCCAAATACAGTGGACCCCCGAGTAACAAGCATAATTCATTCCAGAAGCCTACTCAAGTGCCATTACCGAACGAATTTATTCCCTTAAGGAATAATGTCACGTAGGTTAGTCTATTTCAGACCCCCAAAAATATACTTCCACAAGCACTTACAATATTATACAGTGGTCCCTCGGTTTTCGTGCATCTCCAAACTCGAACATTTATGTAAGTGTATTTTCGTAAGTGCTGTTGCAAGTGTATTTTTGGGGGTCTGAAATAGACTAACCTACGTGACAGTATTTCTTAAGGAAGTAAATTCGTTCGGTAATGGCACTTGAGCAGCATTCTGGAACGAATTTTCGGCAAAAACCGAGGGACCACTGTACTTACATAAATGTATGATTTCCGAGGTGCTCGTAACTCGGGGGTCCACTGTATTGCCCAAATGTCTCATTTATCATTACCAACTGATACTTCGAGGGCTCATCACCCTCATGGCAAGTCACTGACTAGGCCTCCTTGCTGATGGCCTAGTTATTCCGGCAATTACCATTTGCTACACAGTGAATGCATTTATATTTCTCAACTTGTTCACTCTTCTTACTCCACAATAAACCCTAAATAATATTAAATATTGTCTTTCTTGCTTGCTTTCTCTTTAAGCTGTTGTTACACATTTCATGCTCCTAAGAAAGTCTCTTCAGCTAGCATTACACACAGGGCTCATGCCCATGAATAATGTTCTTTAACTTATCATTACTCACATGGTTTATGCATCCTCAGTAAGTTGACATTAAAATAGGTTCTCAAAATTTTTTGCTGCACTTTGAACTTCACTATCTCAATCCTTACAAAGTTACTTTTGGGTACAATAGACCGTTATATTACACAGATTTATTTGCCATGTTTTGTTTATTACACTATTGAAAAATTGTGGCAGAATTTTATAAAACACTTCGTAAAATTAATTTAACACGGTTCCATTTGCTGATAGGGGAAAAAAATTTCCCCAGCTCAGGCTGCCACCTGGCTGTGGGTCAAACCACTGCCTGCCTGAAAACTCTAGAACCGCAGACTCAACCACCATTTTCGAAACTACCGTTAAAAAACATTTTATCTCCCATCATCAGCTAACTACATATGAAAACCACCTATTCTCTTTTTTGTATCATGAACACATCCAAAACAAAATAGACTTACTCTTGTTATCTGTAATCCCCCTAATTTACACTTAAACTCACCCAAATGACTGTAAACATAAAATTCCTAATATAGCTATTGCCTACTAAATCTTAAGTTAGTCCTAAGTTTGCCTAAGATACTCTCTGAATATAGGAGCTTTAATAGAAACAGTGTATCATGTCAAGACAAAACCATTCCCATTACTAAATTTACTAATTGTAACATTGTTATATGTTTTGTACTACCTCACTACAGTGGACCCCTGAGTTTCGTAAGGTTCTTACTTCGTAAACATCGTGTTTCGTAAGCTTTTTACGATTTCGAGAATCGTAAAACCGCTCGTTTCGTAACGTATTAGACCTGTCCGCCTGTTCCGCGCCTGCGCGGGACGCAGGACGCCGCCAGTGAAGCATTGTTTACCATTGAGAGAACATTACCTAGTGTGCTCTTTCAAACATTCACACTACATTTGGTGTTTTTATTGGTGCTTTAGTGATTGTCACTGTGAAATAAGTCACCATGGGTCCAAAGAAGCTTCCTAGTGGCACCCCTGTTTAAGCATTCATGGAGGGAGTGTAGCATTCATGCAGGGAGTGTAGCATTCATGCAGGGAGTGTAGCATTCATGCAGGGAGTGTAGCATTCATGCAGGGAGTGTAGCAGGCATGCAGGGAGTGTAGCATTCATGCAGGGAGTGTAGCATTCATGCAGGGAGTGTAGCAGGCATGCAGGGAGTTTAGCATTGATGCAGGGAGTTTAGCATTGATGCAGGGAGTTTAGCAGGCATGCAGGGAGTGTAGCTTTCATGCAGGGAGTGTAGCAGCCATGCAGGGAGTTTAGAAGGTATGCAAGGAGTGTAGCATTCATGCAGGGAGTTTAGCATTGATGCAGGGAGTTTAGCATTGATGCAGGGAGTTTAGCATTGATGCAGGGAGTTTAGCAGGCATGCAGGGAGTGTAGCTTTCATGCAGGGAGTGTAGCTTTCATGCAGGGAGTGTAGCTTTCATGCAGGGAGTGTAGCATTCATGCAGGGAGTGTAGCAGGCATGCAGGGAGTGTAGCAGGCATGCAGGGAGTGTAGCAGGCATGCAGGGAGTTTAGCATTGATGCAGGGAGTTTAGCATTGATGCAGGGAGTTTAGCAGGCATGCAGGGAGTGTAGCTTTCATGCAGGGAGTGTAGCAGCCATGCAGGGAGTTTAGCAGGTATGCAGGGAGTGTAGCAGCCATGCAGGGAGTTTAGCAAGTATGCAGGGAGTGTAGCATTCATGCAGGGAGTGTAGCAGGCATGCAGGGAGTGTAGCATTCATGCAGGGAGTGTAGCATTCATGCAGGGAGTTTAGCATTCATGCAGGGAGTTTAGCATTCATGCAGGGAGTTTAGCAGGCATGCAGGGAGTTTAGCATTGATGCAGGGAGTTTAGCATTGATGCAGGGAGTTTAGCAGGCATGCAGGGAGTGTAGCTTTCATGCAGGGAGTGTAGCTTTCATGCAGGGAGTGTAGCAGGCATGCAGGGAGTGTAGCAGGCATGCAGGGAGTGGGGATTTCCCTTCGTAAAGGCTGAAGAATTCCTCCCCCAATAAGTGTTTAATTGTGATGAAACAGGCCTGTTTTGGAAGAAAATGCCCAAGAGGACCTTCATTACTCATTACTCTATCTTCCAGATGCCTGCAACTCTTCAATAAAGGTAAGTAAATGTATATATATATATATTGTTTTTAATTATTTTATATGTGAATATTTTTTTGTGGAACGGATTAATTGTATTTACATTATTTCTTATGGGAAATAATGGTTCGAATTTCGTAAACTTCGTGTTAAGTACTAGCTCCTGGAACGGATTAATTACGATACTCGGGGGTCCACTGTATTATAAATCTAATTAATTACCTCAGTTACCTAACTTTTATATCAGTATGCAATAAGGTACATTAAAATGTACTGCTCCACAACCTGTGTCAATATAGAGTAAGAATTAGGATTAGTCTGCCCGAAATGCCTAGGCATCCTAGTGGCCTTCTTTGTAATTAATATTTTATAATATGTAAACCACACATTGTAAGCTTTACAAGGAAATAAATATTTTCATTTTCAATGTGTCAGTGGGGGAGACCTACCGCCATCCCCTACCACCCCTGACACCCCCATCCCAGCTTTTGTGAATTCGTGTCTAGTACGATTCTCTCCTAGGAGCTAGCTGCGTTTGAGAATTGTTTTGATTTTTTAATTGTCATAGCTTGTATCTGCCAAGCAATCATGGCACCCAGTAGGCATACGAGTGTTGCTGAAAGTGGCAAGAAAAAGTATAAACATTTAAGTCTTGGAGTTACGAAGAAAATAGACATACAGTGGACCCCCAGTGTTCGTGAGCATCGGAGTTCGTGAAAATCGGAGTTCGTGATGTTTTTTCGCAAAAATATTGGTTCGGTGTTCGAGAATCTGCTCGGAGTTCATGCTTCGTCCCAGACATGTACGCGTGGCCTGAGCGGGCCCGGGCACTCCATTCACCGTCAGTGTGCTATTGATTACCAGCGAGCAACTAACACCCACGCCACCCACGCATTCATACCATATATTTTGTCATTATTCGTGTGTTTTTAGTGCTTGCAACTGCTAAATAAGCCACCATGGGCCCCAAGAAGCTCCTAGTGCCAGGCCTGTGGTAAAAAATGTCAGAAATATGTAGAATTGAAGAAGGAAATCATTGCAAAATATGAAAGTGGAGTTCGTGTCGCTGAGCTGACCAGGAAGTATGGCAAAGCCCATTCAACCATCACTTCCATTGTGGCCAAGGGAAAGGAAATCAAAGACGCTGTTATTGCGAAAGGTGCAAGTATGGTCACAAAACAGAGATCTCAAGTGCTGGAAGAAGTGGAGAGGTTATTGTTGGTGTGGATCAACGAGAAACAATTAACAGGAGATAGTGTTACGCAGGCGATAATATCTGAAAAAGCTAGGCAGCTGCATGATGATCTCGTCAAGAAAATGCTTGCAACCAGTGCTGAAGTGAACGAATTTAAGAAGCATAGTGGCATACATAGTGTGATAAGGCATGGTGAGGCAGCCAGTTCTGACAAACTTGCTGCTGAAAAATATGTGCAGGAATTTAAAAGCTATGTAGAGGCTGGAGGATTTAAACCTGAACAATTGTTTAATTGTTTAATTGGAAGAAAATGTCAAACAGGACCTTCAATACACAGGAGGAAAAGGCACTGCCAGGACACAAGCCTATGAAAGACAGGCTAACTCTTATGTTTTGTGATAATGCTACTGGGGATTTTAAAGTGAAGCCTTTACTCGTGTATAACTCTGAAAATCCCAGAGCATTTAAGAGATGCAGTGTCGTCAAGGCTAATTTGTGTGTGATGTGGAAGTCTAACAATAAGGCATGGGTCACTAGGGACATTTTCTTTGATTGGTTCCATGAAGTGTTTGGCCCCAGTGTGAAGAAATATCTCGAGGAAAATAATTTGCCACTTAAGTGCCTCCTGATAATGGACAATGCTCCTTGTCATCTTCCAGACTTGGAAGAGCAAATTGTGGACGAATTGAAGTTCATCAAAGTGAAGTTCTTGCCCCCTAATACCACTCCTCTCCTCCAGCCCATGGACCAGCAGGTCATTTCCAACTTTAAAAAACTCTACACCAAAGCAATGTTTCAAAAGAGCTTTGAAGTGACCACAGATATTAATATGACCCTAAAAGACTTTTGGAAAGATCATTTCAATATCCTGCATTGTGTAAACCATATAGGTAAGGCTTGGGAGGGAGCGAGTACCAGGATTTTGAACTCTGCCTGGAGAAAATTGTGGCCAGACTGTGTCCCAGAGAGGGATTTTGAAGGTTTTGGGGATGAGCCTCAGGACCCTGAGCCTGTTGTGGAAGACATTGTGGCACTGGGCAAGTCCATGGGGTTGGATGTTAATACAGAGGATGTGGAACAGTTGGTGGAGGAGGAAAATGAAGAGATAACCACTGAAGATCTGCAAGAGCAGCAACAGCAACAACAGACCACAGTTCAGGAAAATGGTTCAGAGGAGGAGGAGGAACAGAGATGAAAGAAGTTGCCTTCTTCAAAAATTAAGGAGATTTGTGCCCAATGGACTAATGTGCAAAGATTTATGGATGAATATCACCCTAACCAAGCAGTTGCAGGCCGTGCTGGCAACATGTACAATGACAATGTGGTGTCTCATTTCAGGGATGTTTTAAAGAAACGCCAGACACAGAGTTCAATGGACAGATTTTTTGTGAGAGAAAGTTCCAGTGACTCTCAAGCTGGTCCTAGTGGCATTAAAAGAAAAAGGCATGTAACCCCAGAAAAGAACTTGGTACCTGCAGTGTTAATGGAAGAGGATTCCCCTTCCAAACACTAGCATACTACTCCTTCCTCCCCCCTCCTCCCATCTTCCACACATCAACAACTCTTCAATAAAGGTAAGTGACATGTTATTAATGTTTGTATTTCTTAAATCTCATTGTTTTCTGTGTAATTTAATGTATATTTGTTGTACAAAAAGAATATATTTCAATACTTTTGGGTGTCTGGAACGGATTAATTTTATTTCCATTATTTCTTATGGGGAAAATAGATTCGGAGTTCATGATATTCGGCGGGCCCTCTGGAACGGATTAATCACGAAAACTGGGGGTCCACTGTATTAGACAAAAGAGAGCCTATGGCCTTAATAAAGCATCAGTTTGTACAATTAAAAAGAATGAGGTAAATATATGAGTTTGTGTAATGAATAACCCAGGATGTCATCTCATTGACTGACTGACTTACTTGACTGGCTGACTGACTTACTGACTTGACTTTACTGATGTACTGACTTATTAAAGTTAGACTTTTTCACTGAAGAGGACCCTGACAAATCTAGAAGCAGCGATCTAAAACGGTGTCTAGAGCAGCTGATGCCTTACCATCAGCTGTATAATGTACTGCAGGGTAAAATAGCCCAGAAATCCATTACAGAATTTATGCACACTCCAGTACAACCATCGACTTTAGTACCAGAACCTCTACCATCCACATCAGCCCAGTAGAGCCACAGCATAAATCTCCACTCTCTTCACAATCATCCACAAACACCAGCACCCACAATTTAAAGTAAGAAATACTATTATTTCTGTTGCATTTGTAGTCTTAAGCAGTAAAAGCAACATAATACATCACAACAGTGAACAACAATTACATATTCACTTTTATTTTTGTAAGATTTGGAGACCTAAAAAAAAAGTTGTCTGGCTTTTTGGGGGCTCCTAGGAACGTAACGCTATTTTTCCCTAAGTTCCTCAGTTTATCTAACACAGATTTACCTAACACGGCATTTTCAGGAACATTACTGTGTAACATAACTGTCTACTGTATTTACATTTACTTTTACAGGAGAGCCCCATACACACAGCTCCCTCTTTTCAGTGTTATATGTTCGATGGCTTTCAACTGAGCCACTATTCATTATATTTGGTCCTTTTACTGCTTTTTCACCATTTTCATAAAACAGTTGCATAACTGAAAGGTGACTCGCACTGTATTTTAACCTTTTCACTGTCAGTCCCATAATATTACAGCTTGCAAGCGAGTGTTGGTCCCATAATACTATGCCAAAATTCTAGCGGCTTCCAATCTTGCGGGAGAAAGCTGGTAGGCCTACATATGAGAGAATGGGTCAGAGCGGTCAGTGTGCAAAGTATAAAAAAAATCCTGCAGCACACAGCACATGAGAAAAAATAACTCCGACCGTGTGTTTGGTTTAAAACACTGACTCTGCATTGTATTTTCATATGGTATTTATAATAATAATAATAATAAGCAAATAATAATATTTTTTATTTGGACATGATACAAAGAATTACATTTGGTTATTGAGATTACATGAGGTGTACATGCCAAAAGCCCCTAGTATGCAGGGCATTTTGGGCAGACTTAAAATTAACTTAAAACTAAATTGTAAGAATTTTTGTAGATAGTATACAATGAGTAAAGGTGAGTATTTAAGCTATGAAATTTGAACATAGTTTAGACATGACATTTTTTAAACATAGTTTTGTAATTTTGTCTTCATTATAAAATTAATTAAATCATACCCGTAACGTGTAACATAATCTCGTGCTAAATGATGGTCTACTGTACCCAATAAAGTGATCAGAAAATGGTAATTTGGCCAATTTCATACACAATTCAAGTAAGGCCAATTTCAAAATTTCAAAATAGGGTTTATAGTTGTATTCTCGTTTTCTTGGTCTCGTTTGATAGAATGGAAGATTTATTACAGAAATAGAGATGATTTTGAATGGTTTACAGAATAAAAGTACCATGAAATTGAGCTCAAAGTAGCGGAAATGTTCGATTTTTGCCGATGTTCAAGAATAAACAAATCACATTACACGTCCAATACACGTCAACTGGTGGGTCTAATATTCATTCACAAATGCACTGATATTACTTATACCATTTTTACAATAATAAAGTAGTCTGTATAACAGTAAATCTTCTATTTTTTGTGTGAATAAAAATTAAAAATGGAAAGCAAGCGTAATATAAGAGGGGCCTGGAGATGTGACTAATGAACAGAGAAAATGTTATTTTAGTGCTAGGGATGTTTGCATTGTTAATTTTGAACCCTATTTTGAAATTGGCCTTACTTGAGTTGTGTATGAAATTGGCCAAATTACCATTTTCTGATCACTTTATTGGGTACAGTAGACCATCATTTAGCACGAGATTATGTTACACGTTACGGGTATTGCACAATTGAAGAATTGCGGCACATAATTATCTAACACGACGTAAAAATGATATTACACGGTTCGTGGGAGGGGAAAAAATTTTGAACGCACGGTAGCCCGTGGTGGGTTAAACCATTGAGTCAGTGGGGGTCCTACTGAGGGTGGCTATGAGCCACATCAAGTGTTTAATGCTGACGAGAGAAGTGTTTTCTGGAAGAAAATGCCAACACGAACTTATATCAGTCAGCAAGAGAAAAGTGCACCAGGCTTCAAGACAGCAAAGGATCGCTTCACCTTGCTCCTTTTCGATAATGCATCAGGTGATTTCAAGTGTAAGCCCAATCCTCGTGCTTAGAGAAAAAGGGAATTTGTTTTTCCTTCCTGCAAACTGTAAGTTTATTCAGATACACGGGGCCAGGAGCTGAGTCTCGACCCCTGCAACCACAATTAGGTGAGTACAGTTACAATGATTATCATACATAGCAGCATATGTGTAGAGAACCTAGGATAACCCAAAAAAAGTCAGACAATGGAAATAAGTCACTGACTTTTTTGGGTTATCCTAGGTTCTCTACACATATGCTGCTATGTATGATAATCTTCATAATTGTATCTGTGTATACCTGAATAAACTTACTTACAGTTTGCGGGAAGAAAAAACAAATAACCATTCCCACAAGCAGCCACCTTGTTGTGGTTCAGCAGACACCACCGGCCTTCCCCAGCCACCCCGGACCCCACCATCCCAGCATTCATACGTAGTTCATACACATCAAAAAAAAATCCTCTGCTACAAGCCAGCTGTGTTTGTGAAGAATGAGAGAGAGTGAATTGTGCTTTGATCTTGAATTAACGAAGAAAACAAAGATATTAGACAAGACATAACCCGTGGTCGTAATGAAGTGTTACTTTGTACACATAAAAAGATGTAAACATAAGTTTGTGTGACTGACTTACTGACTGACTGACTTGACTGACTTACTGAATGACTTGACTGACTTACTGAATGACTTGACTGACTTACTGAATGACTTGACTGACTTACTGACTTACTTGATTGACTTACTGAATGACTTGACTGACTTACTGAATGACTTGACTGACTTACTGAATGACTTGACTGACTTACTGACTGACTTAAAGTTAGACACTCAGTACAACCATCGACTTCAGTTCCAGAACCTCTACTATCCACCTCAGCCCAGTAGGGCCACAGCATAACTCTTCACTTCTTCACAATCATCCACAAACACCAGCACCCACAATTTAAGGTAAATACTATTATTTCTGTTACATTTGTAGTCTTAACCCTTTACCGGGCAGGACCGTGTACAGACGGTCCTAAACACGTGTTTTTGCGTGTGTCATCCTACTCCCCCAGCCCATCTAGGTTCCCATTCTCTATATCTGACCAATCACAAGCCTTCTGTGAGTCGCTCCAGCTAAGTGAGACCGGCATCTGCTCGCTTCCCATTGGTTGAGAGACCAAAATGTAAACACTTCTCGCTTTACGTCACCCAGAGCCGAATTTTTGCTCTTGTTCCACTCATATACACTGTGATTATACTCTCTACAATGTCGGTAAGTACTAATTGTTGTGTCCAGTGTGTAAATGAATAGTTTAGGCATATTTTGAGATATATATCAGGAGTTAGATATGCATAATATGAGTGTACCATGCAATTGAAAAAAGTGCAACAAAAGAGGACCGTGTACAGACGGTCCCGCCCGTCAGGGCCACATTTTAAATTTCAGTAAATAAATATTTATATAAAAATTTCTAGTGCATATATGAATTCTGTAGTGGTCTGGGTGTGTACAGAACATTCTTATTGTCATTCCAGATCAATGAGAAATTGTTCTATTGTGAACCCTTCCAACAGAAGTTCAAATATCTCTGCATTTTGGTGGAAAGTGACTCAGATCCAGAACCAGATGACCTGTTGCCATCTCCAGTGCAGTACCAACGTGCAGAAAGGCCTGATGACAGTGTGAGGTTTGACCAAAATGATAGGTTTGATAAAATGCTAGGTCACTGGCCAGTGCAAGGCAGAATATTTACATGCAATTATTGCAGCAAAACGAAAAATCATGTCACATCCTCATTTTTGTGTGCCGTATGCAAGGTAAATCTATGCATCAAGAAGGAAAGAAATTGCTTCATAGCCTTTCATTGTAGCAATTAGTGATCAAGAATGATTGTTTTTTCTCAGGAAATTCAGGAATATGGGACTTGAAAGTTTTATCCCTTTGCAATGTGTCCATGTTGCTCTTTGGTTCACTTTCATATTTTTTATACATACAAAATGTTTGGAAACAAGTTCCATTTGTGTTTTTGATATTGTCTATTAGTATAATAAAATAGAAAAATACTTATTTGGTGTTTTATTAACAATTGCAAATTTTCAACATTCAGAATTTGACACCCTTTAACGGTCAGGACCGTCTGTAGAGGTCCTTGAATATTGGCAATTGCGTGAAAAGTTTTTTTTAGAATTTCAATTATATGGGCTCATTATTCTTACATTGTGTTACTCTATCCACTCATTTGAAATACATTTCGAAATTATCATTTTCCAGGGAGTGCCCGGTAAAGGGTTAAGCAGTAAAAATAACATAATATATCACAATAATGAACTACAATTACATATTCACTTATATTTTTGTAAGATCTGTTGGTCTAAAAAAAACTTGTTTGGCTTTTTGGGGACTCCCAGGAACGTAACTCTATTTTTCCCATAAGTTTTTTTAATTATATAACACAAAATTATCTAACACGACATTTTCAGGAACGTAACTACCGTGCTAAATGACGATCTACTGTAGTTGAAATCGGTAAATGGGCAGTTTCTTATACTCAATCGATAGAACAAAAGGAGTTCTAGCAAAATAACTATGAGTTTGGTCGACTGGAACAATGGAATAGGCCAAAAATAGGGCTCAAAGTGGGCAAAATCGCCAATGCGTAAATATCGCCAATATCACTAGCTTCGGGAGAGCATAATTCCATAAGTTTTCCATCAAATTTCGTAATTTTGGTGTCATTGCCATTGAAAAAAGATTATCTATCATTTCATAAGCTTTTTTTTTTTAATTCTTCGACACTGAGAGCAAGTTGTGAGCAGGGGTTTTGACAGTGAAAGGGTTAAGGTAAGTATTAGATGTACTGTGTATTTATTTTACTTTTTAATCTGCTTTTTATACCTAGCTGTACTGAGCACTTCGTATATGATAGTGTAAACACATGATATCAGGAGTTTTAGATGCATTCGATAATGAAAAAAAACTGCTCTTTTCCACCCGCTAGTGATTTTCACTTACTGTACGGGGTTGAGAACCTAAGAGTCATACAAATGGGGCCCTCCTCTACATCATTTAGTCTCTTAACTGTCCAAACGTAGATCTACATTCTTACGCAAGCACTCCAAATGTAGATCAACGTTTTATTTTTCCTGCCTCCAAATTTGGCACAATTGGCCTGAGATGCCTGGTCAGTATAGAATGGGTCTTAACACTCGTTGTGCGCAGTATTAAAAAAATCTGGGACCACTTAATACCTTGTGGAAGCACCAGTTCAATTGAGTGCCAGCTAGAGCAAACAGCATAGGTAGAAACATTGGGCGTGTTTCTTTACACCTGTTGTCTATGTTCACCCATCAGTAAAATGGGTACCTGGGTGTTAGTCAACTCGTGTGGGTCGCATCCTGGGACAAGGACCTAATTTGCCCGAAATGCTCTTCATAACAAGGGGCTTTCTATATAGTAGTATGTCATTGATGTCAGCTAGGCCTGTATTACATGTACTTGTTGTAAATAAAGATATTATATTATTATTATTATTATTATTGTTATTATTATTAAACACCAGGGATTCACTGATGTCATGTCATATTAACCCTTTCAGGGCCCAAACCGTAGTTTTAAGTCATGAGCTCAGCTTACTCAGATAAGCTGTGAGCGGTAAATTTGGGCCTAGATATGAGAGAATACATCTATGTGGTAAGTGTGCACCACATAAAACATATCCTGCAGCAAACAATGCATAATGAGAGAAAAAAAAACTGAGACCGTAATTTTCTATTAAAACAGCGACTTTGCAGTATTTTTTCGTTTACTTTTTATAGTTGTATTTGCTATTTCTTGATCTCACTTGATAGAATCGAAGACATATTACAGAAATAGAGATGATTTTGATTGGTTTTAGTAGAGGAAATGGCTTGAAATTGAGCTCAAAGTAGCTAAAATGTTAAATTTTAGCCAATGTTCAAGAGTAAACAAATGACCTCACACGTCTAATACAGGTATCCCTCAACATTCGCGAGGGTTAGGGGATCAAGAGCCTCGTGAATGTTGAAAAATCGCGAATGTTTGGTGCCCCAATATATTGTAGGGAAATATAATACAATACTGCTTCCTTAACCTATTGAACCATGAACAATCGTAAAACACATAAACATCATAAAATAATGTACTATATACATGTTATTTTGACATGAGCTGGCTGTGGTGGGAGGCCTGTAATAGTATAATTATACAATATGTATTTTATAGTGTTGTGAAGTGTCATGGGGAATCAAGAGTTACATACACACTGCTTCTTCTCCCTCTGCTGTAGCTCCGCCCACTTTGTAATGATGCCAAATGTTGAATTAAATATGTATACATTAGAACAAAAAATGAAACTCCAACTTCATAACTTTATTTTAATTTGCATAACTCATATATTACAGAAAACAATAAAAAAGTAAAATACACATACAATGAGTTAAGCTTACAGAAAAATACATTAAATTCACCATCTAACATTGTTACGAAGTGGGAGGAGCTATTGGAGGGAGGGAGAGGCGCAGTAACATTCAGTGTCTGGTGAGTCGTCATGGGTGTTGGATGTTAGGCTTAGTGCTAATAAAATGTTGTGTAATTACACTAATATTAGTAATAAAGGTTATCTATCTATTACATTTATTCCAAATTGATATCAGAAACATGATAAATACCCTAGAACTGTAATAAAGATGCTGAAATGAATAATATATGCCATATTATATGAGGGGTAACAGAGCAGGCAGACCGCCACCATATATGAGATGTTTACATCAGGGTAAACATGCCTAAATCACTCTTGTCGTAAGAATAAATGCAAAAAATAGCATTTAGTTTTTAGTATAATAATTGATCTGGAGCACTTTAAATGTTATCAGTATTTGGTAGCTGACATTTAGAGCACTCCACAGCAATTATTATTTATTATTATTATTATTATTATTATTATTATTATTATTTCCCTACAATATATTGTAAGAAAATAATAATATTATTATTAATAATTATTATTATTTCCCTACAATATATTGTAGGGAAATAATAATAATTAATAATAATAATTAATAATAATTGCTGTGGAGTGCTCTAAATGTCAGCTACCAAATACTGATAACATTTAAAGTGCTCCAGATCAATTATTATAAATTATTATTATTCTAAAAACAATAAATGCTATTTTTGCATTTATTCTTACGACAAGAGTGATTTAGGCATGTTTACCCTGATGTAAACATCTCATATATGGTGGCGGTCTGCCTGCTCTGTTACCCCTCATATAATATGGCATATATTATTCATTTCAGCATCTTTATTACAGTTCTATGGTATTATCATGTTTCTGATATCAATTTGAAATAAATGTAATAGATAGATAACCTTTATTTAGTACATTAATTACTTACTGCTTCCTTAACCTATTGAACCATGAGCAATCATAAAATGCATGAAAACATAGTAAAAAATTGTACTATATAGTACTACATACATGTTATAAAGTAGTTTAATAACAAATAATTTACGAAGAAAACACTCGGTGAGTGAGTGGTGTGGGGGCTGGCTGCCGGGTCAGAGGGAAGGTAGTAGGGACGCTCAGGTGGCGGGAAACTTAAATATGATTTGGTGGGTGGGAATTTGGCGGCCGGAAATTCGCGAATGTGTGAAGCCCGCGAAAGTAGAAAACGCGAAAGTTGAGGGATACCTGTACACACCAGCTGGTGGGTCTAATATATGTTCACAAATGTGGTGATATTATTTGTACAATTATTACAATATTGCATAATAGTAAACCTTCCATTATTTGGTTTGAATAAAAATTCATTATGTGAATAAAAAATAAAAATGGAATTCATTTGTAAAGACTGAAAACATAACTAATGAACAGAGGAAATGTTAGTTTAGTGCCAGGAATGCCTGCATTGTTTATTCTGCACCCTATTTTGAAATTGGAATATTTTGAACTTTGAGTTAAATTAGCTAAATTACCAATTTCCAATCACTTTATTTTGTAGTTGAAACAGTTGACTGGGCGATTTCTTGTGCTCAATTGATAGAATAGAAGTAATGCTAGTGAAATAGCTAAGAATTTGGTCGACTGGAATAATGTAATTGGCCTAAAATGGGAGTCAAAGTTGGCAAAATCGCCGATACGTAAATATCGCTGACGCATCAAAATTCGCGAGAGCTAATTTTGTCAATTTTCCATCAAATTTCGTACTTTTTGTTTTATTACCTTCAGAGAAAGATTCTCTACCATTTCATAAGAAAAAAATAAGACATTTTTTTTTTTAAATTCTTGGACATTGGTGCACACTCTGAAATTTGGCCTCTGGACCCTGAAAGGGTTAACACTCTCCTTTTAAGAGGAAAGTGATGTTGACCCTGAGTTTAGTGGCTCTGAGATGGATGTGGCCACAAGTGGTCGAGGAAATATTAAAAACCTTGATAATAATCCATGTGCAATATTTGTGCAACATCCTTTCAATTTTGATACCACTGGTAATGTCATCCTGCCAGAATGTCCTATAACCTATGCCAGAGCTGGCTTTAGGAGGTGCAGGGCCCAATTGGGAACAATTTTGGTGGGCCCCATGTATGGAAAGCAATCAAACTGTGTGCTTAAAAAATGCATGTGAGTTAACCCTTTGGGGGTCCAAGGGGGGTCTCTGAAACTCGTTCTCAGGGTCCACGAATTTAAAAAAAAAAAAAAAAATATTTTTTCTTATGGAATGATAGAGAATCTTTTTCCGATCATAACGCCACAAAAAATATGAAATTTGATCGAAAACTAACGGAATTATGCTTTCGCGAAGTTAGCGGTAGCCATGACACTTACGCATCGGCGATTTCGCCCAATTTGAGCCCTATTTTCGGCACATTGCAATGTTTCAGTCTACTAAAATTATAGCTATTTCGCTAGAACTCCATTTCTTCTATCGATTGAGTACAAGAAACCGCCTATTTACCAATTTCAACTACCCAAAATAGTGGTCAGAAAATGGCAATTTGGCCAATTTCACTTAAATTTCAAACGATGCCAATTTCAAAATAGGATCCATAATAAACAAGACAGACATTCCTGGCACTAAAATAACATCTTCTCTGTTCATTAGTTACGTCTCCAGGCCCCTCTTACATTACTTTTGCTTTCCATTTTGAATTTTTATTCTCACAAAAAATAGAAGATTTATTGTTATGTATACAACTGCATCATTGTAAAAATGGTATAAATAATATCAGAGCACTTGTGCATGAATATTAGATTCGCCAGTTGATGTGTATTGGACGCATGGTGTGATTTGTTTACTCTTGAACATCGTCAAAAATCGAACATTTTCGCTACTTTGAGCTCAATTTCAAGGTACTTGTTATTGTCAAACCAATCAAAATCATCTCTATTTCTGTAATATATCTTCCATTCTATCAAATAAGAACAAGAAAACGAGAATACAACAATAAATACCATACGAAAATAGACTGCAAAGTCGCTGTTTTAAACCAAAAACACGGTCGGAGTTTTTTTTTCCTCATTATGCACTGTGGTGCAGGAATTTTTTTATACTGCGCACACTGACCGCACAGACCCATTCTATCACATCTAGGCCTAACAGCCTGATTCTGCTTGATTTGAGGGCGCTAGAATTTAGGCGTACTAGTACGTCAATAACCCCAGTGCGTAAGACGTACTAGTACGACCAAAACCCCGAAAGGGTTAATAGACCAAACAGATGTAAGCTACATTTTAATATAAAATTGCATACATGTAAGCCTACAAGTAACAAACAAAATTTGTATATCACTCGAGGAAACTGAGGCCCTGTCCCCGACCCCTTTTGTAAAGCTTAAATACAATGGAACCCCGAGTTTCGAACGCCTCGACTATTGAACGATTCGAGTTTCGAACGCTTTTTTCGAACAAATTTTGTCTCGAGTATCGAACGTGCCCCGTGTTTCGAACCACGTGTGTACCAGACTTGTCCACCTGGCGCTTGCCTGCACAGGCGTTGTGAGTCAGTCTAGCTTTGTTTATCCTCCACAATTAATTAATTGTGTTTGGAGCTTGTTCATTGGTTGAGGCAGTGGTAGTAAGAGGCAGTGGTAGTAAGAGGCAGTGGTAGCAAGAGGCAGTGGTAGCAAGAGGCAGTGGTAGCAAGAGGCAGTGGTAGAAAGAGGCAGTGGTAGTAAGATGCAGTGGTAGTAAGATGCAGTGGTAGTAAGATGCAGTGGTAGTAAGAGGCAGTGGTAGTAAGAGGCAGTGGTAGTATAGGCAGTGGTAGTAGAGGCAGTCTTAATGTAGAGTGAGAGGTGAGTAAACAAGATTAAATGAATAAACGAGAGAGAATGAGTGTAGAAGGTTCGCGAGTTTTGTAAACAAACCAGCTGTTGTTGTTGCTGCTGTTACCAGCCTGGACACGAATGAATTCTGTTCACTCCGTGAAGCCGACTGGAAAAACATCTCATATTTATGTTAATTTATATGTTTATATGTTACGTAGCGTGTTTATTATATAATTTTGAAAAAATGTCTATACACTGTATTAACGTTTTATATGCCTCAGAGTGATTATTATTGTGTTATTATTATCATTATTAATGTGCCTCAGAGTGATTATTATTGTTATTATTATCGTTATTAATATTGCATCTTCAAGACTAATAACACACTCTTAGTGATTTTAATGTGTTCCTGCACGCCAGCACAGGCGCAAGTTGTGGAGTTTAAAGCAGTTAAGTTCAATGACAAAGTGTAGCATTAAGAGTGTAGCGATAGAAAAATGACGAAACGAAATAAACTCCTGACAGCATAAGCCACTCTGAATATCTTCTGCAAGGTATGTAAATGGTGTACGTACACCTGTTCATTTGTACATTATGGTTTTCTTATGAAAGAAGTGATCTAATGCAGTTAGCATTACAAACTCCGTTTTCTATTATACTAACACGCCTGAAGGAGGAAAGAATGAGAAGATGTTTTTATAGCTGGAGCAAGAATGCCTGCCACCACCGCCCTCCTCCGCCACTACATTCATAATGACATACATACAGTGGACCCTGCTATTCGAACATTCTTCATTCCAGAATGCTGTTCAAGTGCTGTTACCAAACGAATTTATTCACATAAGGAATGATGTAAATTAGATTAGTCCATTTCAGACCCCCAAAAATACACTTATAAAAGCACTTACAATAATAAACTTACATAAAAGGGCGAGTTTGGAGTGTTCGAATAGTGAGGGTCCACTGTATTTTATTAATTCTAGAGTGTATATCAGGTTTTTATGTTATTTATATTGTTTATTATGTCATATTAGATGAATTGTGATACTAGATAAATAAGCTGTCGAGTTAATAATAGCGTCATAGTGAAGTACTATTTTGTCATGCCTCCTGACAGCAGGAACGAATTAATTGGATTTACAGTGGACCCTTGGTTTTCGTTCACCTCCAAACTCGAACAATTATATAAGTGTATTTTCGTAAGTGCTTTTGTACATGTAATTTTGGGGGTCTGAAATGACTAATCTAACTTACATTTGTCCTTATGGGAACAAATTCGTTCGGTAACAGCACTCAAACAGCATTCTGGAAAGAATTTTCAACGAAAACCGAGGGTCCACTGTACATTATTTCTTATGGGAAATATTGCTTCGAGTTTCAAACGTTTCGAGTTTAGAACTAGCTCCTGGAACGGATTAAGTTCGAAACTCAGGGTTCCACTGTACTTGATTCTGAATACAGTGGACCCCCGAGTTTCGACCACCTCAAAACTCGAACAATTATGTAAGTGTAATATTGTAAGTGCTTTTGTAAGTGTATTTTTGGGGGTCTGAAACGGACTAACCTACTTTACGTTATTCCTTATGGGAACAAATCCATTCGGTAATGGCACTTGAACAGCCTTCTGGAATGAATTACAGTGGACCCCTGGATTACGCTATTAATCCGTTCCAGAGGGCTTAACTTAAACCGAAAATAACTTAATCCAAATCTATTTTCCCCATAAGAAATAATGGAAATTCAATTAATCCGTTTCAGACACCCAAAAGCATTAAAATAAATATTGTTTCCACATTATATTACACAGAAAAGAATGAGATATAAAGTACATAAAACAGTAATAACTTGACACTTAACTTTATTGAAGAGTTGTTGATGTGTGGAAGACGGAAGGAGGGAAGAGGAAGGAGGAGTTGCTAGTGTTTGGAAGGGGAATCCATTTCAATTAAGACTTCAGGTACCAAGTTCTTTTCTGGGGTTACTTCCCTTCTTTGTTTTTTAATGGCACTAGGACCAGCTTGAGTCACTGGACCCCTGTCGCTCAAAAAAGTGTTCCAGAGAGTTGTTTCTGGCGTATGTTTGGAAATGTGCTGGCTACAATTGTGTGTTTGGGAACAGGACAAGATAGTCCTTCCTTATGACACTAATATCAACTCTACAGCTTATTTATCTGTCACAATTTATCTAATATGACATAATAAACAATATTAATAATATAGAAACATAACATATACAGTAGACCGTCATTTAACACGATAGTTACGTTCCTGAAAAAGTCGTGTTAGATAATTTCGTATTAAATAATTTAAAGAACTTATGGAAAATAGGGTTACGTTCCTGGAGTCCCCAAAAGCCAAATAAGTTTTTTTAGACCAACAGATCTTACAAAAATAAAAGTGAATATGTAATTGTAGTTCATTATCGTGATGTATTATGTTGTTTTTACTGCTTAAGACTACAAATGTAATAGAAATAATAGTATTTACCTTAAATTGTGGGTGCTGGTGTTTGTGGATTATTGTGAAGAGAGTGGAGAGTTATGCTGTGGCCTTACTGGGCTGAGGTGGATAGTAGAGGTTCTGGAACTGAAGTCGATGGTTGAACTGAGTGTCTAACTTTAAGTCAGTCAAGCCATTCAGTAAGTCAGTCGCCATTCAGTAAGTCAGTCAAGTCATTCAGTAAGTCAGTCATAGTCATTCAGTAAGTCAGTCAAGTCATTCAGTAAGTCAGTCAAGTCATTCATAAGTCAGTCAAGTCATTCAGTAAGTCAGTCAAGTCATTCAGTAAGTCAGTCAGTCATTCAGTAAGTCAGTCAAGTCATTCAGTAAGTCATTCAGTAAGTCAGTCAAGTCATTCAGTCAAGTCAGTCAAGTCATCAGTCAAGTCATTCAGTCAAGCCAGTCAGTCAGTCAAGTCAGTCAGTCAAGTCAGTCACCAGTAAGTAGAAGTAAGTATGTCAGTCAGTCAGTCAGTCAGTCAGTCAGTCAGTCAAGTCAGTCAAGTCAGTCAGTCAGTCACACAAACTTATGTTTACATCTTTTATGTGTACAGTAACACTTCATTACGGCCACGGGTTATGTCTTGTCTAATATCTTGTTTTCTTCGCTAATTCAAGATGAAAACACAATTCACTCTCTTATTCTTCACAAACACAGCTGGCTTGTAGCCGAGGACTTTTGACGCTGTATGAAATAAGTGACGAATGCTGGGATGGTGGGGTCCGGGTGGCTGGGTAAGGCGGGTGGTGTCCGCTGAACAACAACAAAGGCTGCTTGTGGGAATGGTTATTTTTTTCTTCCCACAAACTGTAAGTTTATTCAGGTATACACAGATACAGTTGCAAAGATTATCATACATATAGCATATGTGTAGAGAACCTAGGATAACTCAAAAGTCATAGTGACTTAGTATTTCCATTGACTTTTTGGGGTATCCTAGGTTCTACACACATGCTGCTATGTATGATAATGTATGTAATGTACTCACCTAATTGGTTGCAGGGGTCGAGACTCAGCTCCTGGCCCCGTGTATCTGAATAAATTTACAGTTTGCAGGGAAGGAAAAACAAATTCCCTTTTCCTCAAAGCATGAGGATTCTTTGGCAGTAAATAACCATGGGCTTACACTTGAAATCACCTGATGCATTACCGAAGGAGCAAGGTGAAGCGATCCTTGCTGTCTTGAAGCCTGGTGCACTTTTTTCTTGCTGACTGATATAAGTTCGTGCTGGCATTTTCTTCCAGAAAACACTTGTCTCGCAGCATTAAACACTTGAGTGGCTCATAGCCACCCTTAGTAGGACCCCCACTGACTCAATGGTTTAACCCACCGCGGTGACCGGCGCTCAAATCTTTTCCCCTCCCTGCCAAACTGTGTAATATCATCTTTACGCCGTGTAAGATGATAATTGTGGCAAATCTTTTTTTATTTTTTTCTGCATAATAAGACAAAAAAATTTTTTTTTTATATATAAGAGCGTGAAGTTGGCACTGGATACTCACCTGACGGCAACATGGAGTCCAGCCACTTGCAGAAGTGTTGCCTATATACCTTTTTTCCTCATTTTTTAAAAAAATTATATAAATGGTACTCAAATAGTCACAAACACACTGACAGGTAAGCATTTTCACTTTCCTTGGCCATCTACTATTGTCTAGAAATATATACAAAGTATTTATAGGTCCCAGCAATGTTTTAAACATGCTGGAGTATGTATAAAGCTCCTTGAAGCGCAGTGTAAGACAAGTGTCACTCCACTGCTGCACTGTCAGCAGTGGAGTGCACTGCCTTGGCTTTGTTTGTTTTCACTGTTACATATAAACATGTCTGTCTATCTGTTTCACTATGTCTGTGTCTGTCTGTGTTTATCTCAATCTTTGCTCATCTGTCTTTCTTTCTGTCTTCCTGTCTCTGTCTGCTTGTCTCTCTTTCTATCTCAGAGAGAGAGCCGCTCATGAGCCAACAGGTATCACACACAATGCAGAGTCGTCACGTTTGATTCCTGAACAAGTGAAAATGCATATTACTTGACAGTCATGTTTATTATGCCTTATATCTACAAGCACAGTATAGCACTTTGTCTGGATTTTTTTTGGGTTATCCTAGGTAATTTATACTATTTATAATAACTATTTATGTGTACCTGTGAGGCAGAGATAGACAGAGACAGCCAGAGTCAATCAGCTACCGAGCCGCCAGCCAGCCAGCCAGCCACCCAGCTGAACACGTATTACACATGTTCCAGAATTGTTTCTCTTTGCTTAGGGCATAGGTCAGGGCCGGCCTTAAGCTGATTGGACCGATTGCTCCCAATTGGGCCCCTCACCTAAGGGGGCCCCAGGCCCCGTGCTAGAGTGTAATCTACTCTCAGCTTGTCAAATACACACAGCAACACAAAGTAAAAAAAAAAAGGGGATTTGGATATAATATGTTGGCGAATTTCCCCAAAAGCGCTGGTGAAGTTGCCATATGGGGTGGCGATTGTACCCGACATTTGATTATAAGAAAAAAGGATTAAAACACGAACGAAACAAAATAAAACCACCCAATCACATGTTTTCTTGGCTATTTATAATTTTTAGACCTACTTAGGCCTGACTTTAATAGATTGGCTCACGTGGCCTTCTATCACGAAGGCTACGGGCTGCCAAGGAAAACTTGCTAACATGTTGTGATGGCTTAGATGTGGCGAAATTCCCTGACTACTCAGTAGGCCTATACAGTGGACCCCCGAGTTTTGGCCATACAGTGGACCCCCGGATTACGATGGCGTCGGATTATGCTAAATTTGGTTAGCGATACATTTTTCTGTAAAAATATTGGTTCAGTATACGATGATCCGCTTGGAATAAGCCATTCGTCCTGGACGCGTACGCATGGCCAGGACGGCCCAACACTCCATCCAGAGTCAGTGTGCCATTGCTTACCAGCGAGTGACAGCCACCCACGCATTCATACCATACATTTTGCTATTATTCCATTGTTTTTAGTGCTTGCAACTGCTAAATAAGCCACCATGGGCCCAAACAAAGCTCCTAGTGCCAGCCCTTTGGTAAAGGGCTGAGAGGGGAGAAGGTGCCTTCTTAAGTGATTCAGTGATTCTACGATATGTTATGATACTAAAGCAGCAGGAGTTGATAAAGGCTATAGTGCCAGCCAGCGATAAAGTGTAGCACTAACAGTGTAGCAAGTAAGTTAAGCCATTAATCTATAGAAAAATTACGACACGAAACTTAACTCCTCCATTGTTGTTTGAGGTATAGGGCGACTGACAATACTGCCGTCAGCTGCTGCTGACCACCACCACCACTATATGTACGGCTTATGATCAGTGGCCCTTATACACCCAACAACAAACAACACAACATCAGTCCTCACATTTGTAATGATATATTTTATTCATTCTAGAGTACAGTAGAACGTCATTTAGCACGAGATTATGTTGCACGTTACGGGTATTGCACGATTTAAGATTTGCCACAAATTATCATCTTACACGACGTAAAGATGATATTACACAGTTTGGCAGGAGGGGAAAAATTTTGAGCGCGCGGTCACCCGCGGTGGGTTAAACCATTGAGTCAGTGGGGGTCCTACTAAGGGTGGCTATGAGCCACATCAAGTGTTTAATGCTGACGAGACAAGTGTTTTCTGGAAGAAAATGCCAACACGAACTTATATCAGTCAGCAAGAGAAAAGTGCACAGGCTTCAAGACAGCAAAGGATCGCTCACCTTGCTCCTTTTCGGTAATGCATCAGGTGATTTCAAGTGTAAGCCCATGGTTATTTACTGCCTAAGAATCCTCATGCTTTGAGGAAAAGGGAATTTGTTTTCCTTCCTGCAAACTGTAAATTTATTCAGATACACGGGGCCAGGAGCTGAGTCTCGACCCCTGCAACCACAATTAGGTGAGTACAGTTACATACATTATCATACATAGCAGCATGTGTGTAGAGAACCTAGGATACCCCAAAAAAAGTCAATGGAAATACTAAGTCACTATGACTTTTTTGAGTTATCCTAGGTTCTCTACACATATGCTGCTATGTATGATAATCTTTGTAACTGTATCTGTGTATACCTGAATAAACTTACAGTTTGTGGGAAGGAAAAACAAATAACCATTCCCACAAGCAGCCTTGTTGTTGTTGTTCAGCGGACACCACCCGCCTTACCCAGCCACCACGGACCCCACCATCCCAGCATTCGTACGTATTTCATACGCGTCAAAAAGTCCTCGGCTACAAGCCAGCTGTGTTTGTGAAGAATAAGAGAGAGTGAATTGTGTTTTCATCTTGAATTAACGAAGAAAACAAAGATATTAGACAAGACATAACCCGTGGCCGTAATGAAGTGTTACTTTGTACACATAAAAAGATGTAAACATAAGTTTGTGTGACTGACTGACTGACTGACTGACTTGACTGACTTGACTGACTGACTGACTGACTGACTGACTGACTGACATACTTACTTACTTACTTACTGAGTGACTGACTTGACTGACTGACTTGACTGACTGACTTGACTGACTTGACTGAATGACTTGACTGAATGACTTGACTGACTTGACTGAATGACTTGACTGACTTACTGAATGACTTACTGAATGACTTGACTGACTTACTGAATGACTTGACTGACTTACTGAATGACTTGACTGACTTACTGAATGACTTGACTGACTTACTGAATGACTTGACTGACTTACTGAATGACTTGACTGACTTACTGAATGACTTGACTGACTTACTGAATGACTTGACTGACTTACTGAATGACTTGACTGACTTACTGAATGACGACTGACTTACTGAATGGCTTGACTGACTTAAAGTTAGACACTCAGTTCAACCATCGACTTCAGTTCCAGAACCTCTACTATCCACCTCAGCCCAGTAAGGCCACAGCATAACTCTCCACTCTCTTCACAATAATCCACAAACACCAGCACCCACAATTTAAGGTAAATACTATTATTTCTATTACATTTGTAGTCTTAAGCAGTAAAAACAACATAATACATCACGATAATGAACTACAATTACATATTCACTTTTATTTTTGTAAGATCTGTTGGTCTAAAAAAAACTTATTTGGCTTTTTGGGGACTCCCAGGAACGTAACCCTATTTTTCCCATAAGTTCTTTAAATTATTTAATACGAAATTATCTAACACGACTTTTTCAGGAACGTAACTATCGTGTTAAATGACGGTCTACTGTATATGTTATGTTTCTATATTATTAATATTGTTTATTATGTCATATTAGATAAATTGTGACAGATAAATAAGCTGTAGAGTTGATATTAGTGTCATAAGGAAGGACTATCTTGTCCTGTTCCCAAACACACAATTGTAGCCAGCACATTTCCAAACATACGCCAGAAACAACTCTCTGGAACACTTTTTTGAGCGACAGGGGTCCAGTGACTCAAGCTGGTCCTAGTGCCATTAAAAAACAAAGAAGGGAAGTAACCCCAGAAAAGAACTTGGTACCTGAAGTCTTAATTGAAATGGATTCCCCTTCCAAACACTAGCAACTCCTCCTTCCTCTTCCCTCCTTCCGTCTTCCACACATCAACAACTCTTCAATAAAGTTAAGTGTCAAGTTATTACTGTTTTATGTACTTTATATCTCATTCTTTTCTGTGTAATTTAATGTGGAAACAATATTTATTTTAATGCTTTTGGGTGTCTGAAACGGATTAATTGAATTTCCATTATTTCTTATGGGGAAAATAGATTTGGATTAAGTTATTTTCGGTTTAAGTTAAGCCCTCTGGAACGGATTAATAGCGTAATCCAGGGGTCCACTGTAATTCATTCCAGAAGGCTGTTCAAGTGCCATTACCGAATGGATTTGTTCCCATAAGGAATAACGTAGAGTAGGTTAGTCCGTTTCAGACCCCCAAAAATACACTTACAAAAGCACTTACAATATTACACTTACATAATTGTTCGAGTTTTGAGGTGGTCGAACCGGGTCCACTGTATTCAGAATCAAGTACAGTGGAACCCTCGAGTTTCGAACTTAACTGCTCCAGGGGCTAGTTCTAAACTCGAAACGTTTGAAACTCGAAGCAATATTTCCCATAAGAAATAATGTACAGTGGACCCTCGGTTTTCGTTGAAAATTCTTTCCAGAATGCTGTTTGAGTGCTGTTACCGAACGAATTTGTTCCCATAAGGACAAATGTAAGTTAGATTAGTCATTTCAGACCCCCAAAATTACATGTACAAAAGCACTTACGAAAATACACTTATATAATTGTTCGAGTTTGGAGGTGAACGAAACCAAGGGTCCACTGTAAACCAATTAATTCGTTCCTGCTGTCAGGAGGCATGACAAAATAGTACTTCACTATGACGCTATTATTAACTCGACAGCTTATTTATCTAGTATCACAATTCATCTAATATGACATAATAAACAATATAAATAACATAAAAACCTGATATACACTCTAGAATTAATAAAATACAGTGGACCCTCACTATTCGAACACTCCAAACTCGCCCTTTTATGTAAGTTTATTATTGTAAGTGCTTTTATAAGTGTATTTTTGGGGTCTGAAATGGACTAATCTAATTTACATCATTCCTTATGTGAATAAATTCGCTTGGTAACAGCACTTGAACAGCATTCTGGAATGAAGAATGTTCGAATAGCAGGGTCCACTGTATGTATGTCATTATGAATGTAGTGGCGGAGGAGGGCGGTGGTGGCAGGCATTCTTGCTCCAGCTATAAAAACATCTTCTCATTCTTTCCTCCTTCAGGCGTGTTAGTATAATAGAAAACGGAGTTTGTAATGCTAACTGCATTAGATCACTTCTTTCATAAGAAAACCATAATGTACAAATGAACAGGTGTACGTACACCATTTACATACCTTTGCAGAAGATATTCAGAGTGGCTTATGCTGTCAGGAGTTTATTTCGTTCGTCATTTTTCTATCGCTACACTCTTAATGCTACACTTTGTCATTGAACTTAACTGCTTTAAACTCCACAACTTGCGCCTGTGCTAGGCGTGCAGGAACACATTAAAATCACTAAGAGTGTGTTATTAGTCTTGAAGATGCAATATTAATAACGATAATAATAACAATAATAATCACTCTGAGGCACATTAATAATGATAATAATAACACAATAATAATCACTCTGAGGCATATAAAACGTTAATACAGTGTATAGACATTTTTCAAAATTATATAATAAACACGCTACGTAACATATAAACATATAAATTAACATAAATATGAGATGTTTTTCCAGTCGGCTTCACGGAGTGAACAGAATTCATTCGTGTCCAGGCTGGTAACAGCAGCAACAACAACAGCTGGTTTGTTTACAAAACTCGCAACCTTCTACACTCATTCTCTCGTTTATTCATTTAATCTTGTTTACTCACCTCTCACTCTACATTAAGACTGCCTCTACTACCACTGCCTATACTACCACTGCCTCTTACTACCACTGCCTCTTACTACCACTGCATCTTACTACCACTGCATCTTACTACCACTGCATCTTACTACCACTGCCTCTTTCTACCACTGCCTCTTGCTACCACTGCCTCTTGCTACCACTGCCTCTTGCTACCACTGCCTCTTACTACCACTGCCTCTTACTACCACTGCCTCTAAACAAATCATGCCACGCGTTCAATACACGTCAACTGGTGAGTCCAATATTCTTTCACAAGTGCGCTATTATTTATATCGTTTTTACAATGATGCAGTTGTATACATAACAGTAAATATTCTTTTTTGTGAGAATAAAATTCAATATGGAAAGCAAAAGTAATGTAAGAGGGGCCTGGAGACGTGACTAATGAACAGATAAAATATTACTGTAGTGCCAGGAATGTCTGTCTTGTTTATTCTGGACCCTATTTTGAAATTGGAATCTTTTAATTTTGTGAAATTGGCCAAATTGCCAATTTCTGACCACTTTACTGGGTAGTTTAAATCGCTAAAAGGGCGGTTTCTGGTATTCAATCGATAGAACAAATGGAGTTCTAGCGAAAGAGCTATGATTTTAGTCGACTGGAACATTGCAACTGGCCGAAAATAGGGCTCAAAATGAGCGAAATCGCTGATGCGTAAATATCGTCAAGACCACTAACTTCACGAGACCATAATTCAGTAGGTTTTCAATCAAATTTCATACTTTTGGTGTCATTATGATCAGAAAATGATTCTCTATCATATCATAAGAAATGTTTTTTTTTTGAAAAATTTTCGACCCTGAGAACGAGTTTGGAAGAGGGCCTCTCGACCCTCAAAGGGTTAAGGATGAAACTCGGGTTCCACTGTAAATAATAATAATATTATTATTATTAATTTAGGGAACGGGAGAACAGACCCAAATTTCCCCTAGATCAAGAGCCCTCACCAAGGAACCTCCCTTAAAGGGGGAAGGCACGCATCCTGAAATTTCGTTCGTATCCAGAAGGAAAAATAAACGAACGACGGTTCGTATCCTGAAAAGTTCGCAGGCGGGCATTTGTAAGCCGAGGTTCCACTGTATATTATTTAGGTATGAATACTGGTCAGAGCCCGTCGTGGGTCTGAGGCATTGGTAAACGAGTACGTCGCTAAGTGAGGAGAGGCTGTATACTAAAAATGTTATAAATGGTGCAAAGGTGACATTAAGACAATATCTAAAGATGGCTGACATAAAACCCACTACCAGTATAGTACGCTTGAAATACATGTATTGGTAAGGGTGGCTCCCCGCTATCAACCTAGTCATAGGAACGGAACTTGGTCGTTTAGTGAGGAGTGCCTGTAGAATCTCCCATATTCTGAGGAGCAGCAACAACTGCCTGTGCTTTTTAGGGAAAAAAGAGAGTTGAAGACTGGAGAAAAAGAACTGCACAGCCAACTACTGTATTACAGACCCAAGATGGAATAAGAAGTTAATGAGGGTGCCCACCATCAAGAATGCCTGTGGCATTATACAGAGGTCCATGGACATGGAGAGGATGAAAAGCCAGAATGTCAAGGCAGAAAAGACCAACACCCATGTCAATGTCATGAACTGGAATATGATAGAAAACCTTGTAGAGATCCAGCATGGCAGCCCACCTGAATTGAAATGAAGGATAAACCCTGGAGATCAATGTCATCAAGACTGTAGTCAAAGATACAGTATGTGAAGATTCGGGTTTTCAACAAAGGATCCTGGAGAAGAAACATGGTATTGTATCTAACACATGCTCCATGATGCTATCCAAACAAGGTTTCCAAAGAAATAAAAGGCACAAACCATGACTGGAACAATATGGTCCAAATCAGACTGAAACATCATCATAAGTTTCATTCTCATATGAGCGGCTATTTATGCAAGGTTCCCCAGTGACAAGAAAGGAGTGCCAAAAAAATGATAATGGGTGAAGACTAATGCCCAGAAGAGGAGCTGAATCCTATCCTGAGTAATGGAGATCAAGTGTCATGTAGAATCCCCATGCTCTCCAGTGTAGAGCAGACTCCCAGAGGCAAGAATGAACACTTAGTGCA